>CATNUY010000316.1:0-260021 GCA_951217065.1 Baccha elongata
AATATTAACACATAGTTTGCTTGCCTCAATAAAAATTGTAAATTGCAATTTCTGGTAAGACCTACAAAAAAGAAGTTGTGTTTATTTTTCTACTTATGCAAGTCAAAGCTATAGCTTTAATGTTAAGTTTATCTTTGTTTAAGGAGATAGTGGTTTCTTATCGCTTCATAACGATGGGAATTGTTTCTGGAACTTTTATCTTTCGGTTTAGATTAATCTAGAATGCGGTCTTAAATTCAAAGGACAGAGGAGGAAGGGACCTGGCAAAGAGAAGATGACAGATATGAAGAACTGCATAAGTATTAATTTTCTTTAATGAATTAGGGGCTGCTGCAAATATAAATAGAGGAAGCAGTAGCCATGGTGGCATCATTTTGTTTGATACATAGGAGGGTTAAATCCTCAGAGTGGAATACTACCTTGACCCTCCACCCTTTCTTTTTATCACGTACCCCCATATATGAACGAATTCGGGCTCTTATTGAACAAAAAAAAAAATCAAAGGTAATTGGCATGATTTATTTTAATTGAAACACCGTTCAGGCTGCGATTGTAAGAACTCACACCATCCGACAAGTTAAGATGAGCACTTGCTAGCATACCAGCTATCGCAGTATGGCTGCCTGGACTGGCTTAGATTGCCTGTAAATCTGAGTCATAGAGATTGCTATAGGATGGAAGGCAGGGGTTCGTGGGAACGATGTATCAAGTCAGGTCGCCCGTGGTCTGGATAACTGGGTTTAAGTCTTTGTTTTTGGTTATAGTGTCAATTCCTACGGATCCTTCTTAAGGAGTTATTTCGTTACATCATCTAGCTGATGAGCTCACCATCAAACCAGGGCGAAACACAAAACCTTTATAATTGAATTTCATTCATAAATATTCCACTTAATAAAATTTAATTTGGCTTATTTTAGTCTTTTTATTGTTTTTATTTTTCAAACTTATAATTTCGCTTGGCCACGAGCACAACATCCTTATTCTATTGTCTAACTTTAATCAAAGTTATTTAGAAACATATAATTCACAGGGACTTTTCTCTGTAAATTTTATAAAGCAGTCGGTAATCATCGACAATTTTTGGTACTAGATTGGGTTTGGTGTCATCTAGCTGATGAGCCCACCATCAAACCAGGGAGAAACGCATTGCTTGGAGTTAAGGTAACAAAACCTATATAATTGAACTTCATTCATAAATACTCCACTTAATAAAATTTTATTTGGCTATTTTTAGTCTTTTTATTGTTTTTATTTTTCAAACTTAAAACTTCGCTTGGCCACGAGCATAACATCCTTATTCTATTGTCTAACTTTAATCAAAGTTCTTTAGAAACATATAATTCACAGGGACTTTTCTCTGTGAATTTTATAAAACAGTCGGTAATCATCGACAATTTTCGCATACTAGATTAAGTTTGGTGTCATCTAGCTAATGAACCCACTATCAAACCAGGGCGAAACGCATAGCTTGGAGTAAAGGCCACAAAATCTTTATTATTGAATTTCATTCATAAATACTCTACTTAATAAAATTTTATTTGGCTATTTTTAGTCTTTTTATTGTTTTTATTTTTCAAACTTATAACTTCGTTTGGCCACGAGCATAGCATCCTTATTCTATTGTCTAACTTTAATCAAAGTTCTTAAGAAACATATAATTCACAGGGACTTTTCTCTGTAAATTTTATAAAGCCATCGGTAATCATCGACAATTTTTGCGTAATAGATTGGGTTTGGTGTCATCTAGCTGATGAGCCCAACATCAAACTAGGGTGAAACGCATAGCTTAGAGTAAAGGCCACAAAACTTTTATAATTGAATTTCATTCTTAAATACTCCACTTAATAAAATTTTATTTAAAATTTGTAGTCTTTTTATTGTTTTTATATATTTTGAATCTAGTCCCTCCACCAAAAAAAATCTTTCTATCGAGGTTTGATTTATCTACGTCCGACGCTGATATCGTTAACTATATCAAAGCGGTACTGAAACTTGAAAACAGCAATGGATTCCATGTAACAAATTTAAATTTAAAACTGCCAGAGATATTGCATCTTTTACAGTAAAACTGCCTAGTTCCTTGTTTAATTTAATTGTTGATCCGTTAAAATGGCCTGAAAATACTGTTGTGCGTGAATTTGAAACTCGTCTGCGTGAAACTGTTAATCGTGAACATCGTCAAAATACGACTGAGATGTCAAAAAACTAAATAACTTTCCTGTTTCTGCTGTTTCCATTTTTACCACAATGTTGGTGGGATGAAATCTAAATTAAAAAACTTATATGGTCACAAAACTCCATTCTCTACATAACTGGGGACTTAAGATTGCCGAAAATCAGCTAGATTCCTGATCCTGAAAATGGAGGTTTGCTCATACCAGTTTTACCGGAAAAAAATGATAATGCTTACTGTTTTATAGATCAATGCTCCGTTAATGGTATTGTAAAAATAAATAGTATTTTGAATTCGAATGGGAAAAGTTTGGACCTTATTTTTACTGACGATTTTGAGCTGAACTCAATTAAGAGAGCTGATTATTTTATATTTCCTGAATCGGAACATCATGTTGCAATCGAACTTAAGCACATCGTGGATAGAATGAAAAAAAGAAAAAAAGCAGAAAGCAGATACAAGCTGGATTTCAAGAAAATTGATGAACCTAAATTTAAACAAATTTTCTTGACTTTTAATTGGAATTCAATTTACACTGAAACTAATATTGATAAATGTTGTAATCAATTTTATGTCCACTTAAATCATTGTTTATCCGTTTGGACACCGTTGAAAAAAATGTCTAACAATATTGGTAGGCTACCGTAGCTAACTAAACACATAATAATTATTCGCAACAAGAAAACAAAACTGTTGAGAAAGTATCAAATCATCTGTTTCTGACTACGTTAATTATATTACTTTCAGAAGTGAACTTCAAGCATGTTTAAAAGTATCTTACGATAACTTCGTGGCAAGTGTTTGAAGAGAAATATCAACAAATCCACGGAAGTTTTGGCACTTTGTTAATACAAAAAGTCTACCAAGTTCCCGAGCGTAATGAACTACTGTGATAATTCTACCAATGATACTGCTTTAATATGTGATTTGTTTTCGGACTTTTTTTAGTAAGTTTATAAGAAACTTGATTTCTGTGATAATATTAGCTTTGATACTTTGGAAGAAAATGTGCAATACTTTCCACAACTAGGCTTTCCTTCTCCAACGAAACTGTGATAAAAACTATATTTTAAGACTGAAAAGCTCTATGGTCTTTGGACCTGACGAAATTCTATCTTGTGTTATAAAGCAATCTATCATAGTAAGTCCTCTATATTATTTATTTAATTTATAGTTGAAAAGTGCTGTTTTTCGTCACAGTGGAAAAGTTCGTATATTGTACCCTTACACAAAAAAAGGGAATTAAATCTAATATAGGATATTATAGAGGAATTGTCTTGCATTCCAAAAATGTTTGAGAATATTGTATTCGATGCCATAAAGTATAGTTGGAAACAAATAATTTCTTCGTATCAGCATGGAATCATTCAAGAAAAGTCTACGGCTACAAATTTAATGGAATTTTGCTCGGATGTTATAAATAAAAATCAAGATGGATACCAAACTGATACTATTTATCTGAATTTTTCAAAAGCATTTGATCGTGTAAATCATTCTATTCTATGGCAAAAGTTGACATTTATAGGACTGCCTATTTGGGTTTTAAATTGGTTGGAATTCTATTTATCAGGTTGGACTCAATTCGAGTTGTTTCAAAACAAAGTTTCAAAACAAATAAATGTTTATTCTGGAGTTCCTCAAGGAATTCATATGAAACCCCCACTGTTTTAGTTATTTATTAATGATATGTGCAACGTTATTGTCCGGTCCAATATCCAAATGTTTGCTTTTATATATTTATCTTTTAAAAATGAAAATGAAGCGAACTGGTTGCAAAGTGACTAGCACAATATAGTTATATGGTGTCGTATTAATCTAATGAAGCTTAATATGTCAAAATGCAACATAATGACATTTACCCGTCGAATACTACCGATCCAGAAAAACTATAAAATAAATAATTTAATTAAAAGAGTATTTGACCAAGTTGGATTTGTAACATCTTCATTAGAAGAAGTGCTTAAATTTCAATAGTTTGTTTTTAATTTTTATTTTTTATTTTGCTTTAAAATTTCCTTTTATTTTCCAAATTAAACAAGTTCAAATTTCTTTTTAAATTATTTTTTATTAACTTAAAGTAAGTCAAAAACATTTTGCTTTTTTTATATATATACTAGTTACTGTGTTTATAAATTCTATTTCTTCGTATAATAAAGATCCCCTGAGGAAGACAGCAATCCCTGTCGAAACGTCGGGAAAAGTAAATGAAGTAATTTTGTTTCATTGCTTATAAAAAGTGACCTTAACAGCCGAAGAGGAACCAGAAGTTATAAAATAAATGATGTTGATGTGAAAAGTGTAAGTTATGTTTGTGATCTTGGTGTTATTTTGGATCAAAAACTTATATTTAATAACGATATTGTCTATATTGTGAATAATTCGAATCGAATTCTTGGTTTATTGCGTCGGTGGGCTACAGATTTTCAAGATCCGCATATTCTAAAAACGCTTTATTGTTCTTTGGTGAGATCGGGCTAAGGTATGGTGTCCACGTTACAATGTCAACATAAATCGCATTGAATCGGTCCAGAAAAGGTTCTTGTTATTTTCTTTGCTGAATCTTCCTTGGGTCGCTTGCAACTTTTGAACCTTGAATCATTAAGTAAAAAAAGAAAAATATCTAATATCCTCTTTGTTCTTAACATATTAATTGGAAACATCGATTCAAATAATTTGCTTTTAAAAATAACAATTAATGTTCCAAACAGAATTTTCCGTCACTTTGAATTTTTAATTTAAGATTTAATAGAACTGTCTACTTTTCGCTTATTGTGTTGATTTTAATAATTATTTTAATTTAATTGATGCCAATTTAAACTCAAAAAATTTAAAAACTATGTTCCTTCTTTTAAAAACATTCATATTCTGGTTTATTGGGATTGGGAAGCGAGTAGCATCACACAAATATGTGATGAAAGCATCCCATTTGTCAACCTCAATGCCGTATGACTTCAAAGCCAAAAGCGCATCATTAATATTGCTTTTCATTTCTTGCAATGCAGAAGGAGATTCAAGCGTAATACTAGGATGGCCGAGCAAAATATTAAGATGGCTGTTCACTAACACGCATTTGTTTTCTTAGTGCTCTTTAAGAGCCAAACACGCAACCTCAAAATTGTCATCAGTAATTTCAAATTAAGATACAATGCTTAAAGCTTGATCTTTAGTCCGGGCACGCAAGTGAAAAAGTTTTTGAACGGGACGTAATTTTGCGTGCCGGACGTAAAGAGCTGTAAACATGTCTGTAAACGCTAGCTACTTTAAGAAACATCCACTGAATATTTCCGTTCCGCATGGAGGTACATGCATACTATGCGTAAAGGTTTTTTCTCTGTGACTTGTTTCACCATCAGCGGCATTAAGTTTTGCCATTGAATAAATACAAATGGAAGGTGACACTGAAGATCTATAAGCGCTGTTGGCACTTGCGGCAGGTTTTAAAATTGCCAAAAGATTGTTTGAATATATTGGGTGGTGTGAATAAAAACTAAGTGCGCAAGTGCATTCTACTTTTGGTGTGAATAAAAGATTTGACGAAAGTTTTGAAGAAAACACTTTACTTGAAAATTGAAGTGGTCCCTTAGAGTTTGAGGGTTCTCTCAATTATTGTTGAGGGAACACTCCAAATTATGAAGGGTGCTCATGAGAACCCTTGGAAAATTATTCCGGCAGGCAAAAATGAATATTTTGTTATAAATACAAGTTTTTTTTAATTGATAGTATTATAAAGTAGGTATATACTTTTATCATAACAAACTTATTCAACTTAAACAGTAGCAAAACCCTTCTTTATATATTTTAAAATAAAGGTAGTTATGTGTACTGTGTAGGCACTTTATATAGCAGTCATTTTTCACTTCACATTTACAATCAAAAGCAAAATTTGTGTGTTGATACTTACATGATAAATAGATATTGAGCTTTACTAGTTTGTATTCATATTTACATATGTACCTATTTATGTCTTCTAGGCTATAGCTTTACTGCAAGGTAAGGTGTTCATAGTATACTATTAATTTAAAATAATATTGTAGGAGCCAGAACACTCAACTGTGTCTAAGTTTTTATTTAAATAAATAAATACGCAACACATATAGGTATCTGTGTAATGCAGGTTCATACTCTGTAATGAAACCCATTTCAACATATCTATGACTGATAAATTTACCTACATATGTATATCCTTATAAATATTCAACTTTCTATCTATATATGTAATATTTTACATATGTATGTATATAGGTATATATTATATATGTTATGTAAATTGTACAATGTAAATAACATATATGCATATTATAAGTACCTATACCTACCTGTAATAAAAACCATTTCAACATCTATGACTAATAAATTTCTTGGTATTTGAGTTTCTATGATTAAAATTTTATTTTTGTATTTGTGTTGCAGTACCTATCCATAGTAAAATAAAAAAAAAAATCCGCCACAATTTGTTCGTCCAACTCGCTTTTTCATTTTTTCATTTTTAATTAATTTTTTATTTTTTCATTTCCTTATATCTATCTTAATGCTAGACAAAAAATCTTAAACAATTAGCTTACCATATTAACTTAACGAACTTACTGGCCCCATGCGGGCGCTCTAAATTAAACTATGACTATACTTAAAAAATGTCTTTCGACGGAAAATATAATTAGAATTCATGATTACTTAAAACTAACGAGAAAATTATTAAAAAAAAACTCATTTTTAATATCATTATTGTTTTTTATTTTTTTATAAAAAAATAAAACTAAATTAAAACTAACTTAAACTACATTATATCTAATTAAAACTACTTAAAATAACTTAAAAACTAGAACAGCCACCAGGATTTTTTTTTTTTGTGCATACGGATATGCACACTCGCGTACGCCCATACACATATATATATGTACATATACATATATACATATATATTCGCAACAGCAAGTACCCACATACAAATACATTTACTTATGTACTTTTTTTTTTTTTTGTGCCTCCGTCACTGTTCTACCTACTCTACTTATATTTACCTTAGAACTATGTTAGTCGCCCAAAGCAACAATATGGTCAACTTTTAATATCACGGTGGTCACCCAACCAACAGAATTTTTTGACTTGCTTAACTAAGTCCTTTCTGTCCCGAAGGGGCACAGCTCTACTGAACCGCAGACGCTCTGCTCCGTTCCCTGAGCCAACGTCCCGATCGTAAAGAAGTCGCCGATCCACAGTCCTACGGCTGACGTGGTAGATTAACGGAACCACCAATCTATCCTGTATCAGCCCACGACTGTCTAAAAAGAGGAATGTCTCGGGCGGGATGAAACCGTTAAGACGTACACTTTCACTATACTCATCATTGAGGTAGTAAGCTCCAAAAATAAGTCCATTGGTTAAGGTCAATGCTCTTGCAATGTGACCCCGAATCAGCTTGATTAAAAAGTTATCTATCCTGTTTATATTGGCCCTGTTGTATAGAACCTCGTTGGCATAGTAATGTGTGTACTCCGACTCTGGTGTTCTGTGTAATCCAAGGCAGCATCTAAAACACTGCCTCTCAAATACCCGAATCTTTTCCATTTGAGATGGGGCAACGTTGAACCACACAGGGCACCCATAGGCAATCATTGGCCGGATAAGGGCCATGTAGCAAATCACCTTTACTTTGCTGTCAAGGTGGCTGCTGTAAAACAATCGTCTTGTCAACCCAAAGGCTCCCCTAGCTCTGGCCAGAGCAGCATCTACATGTCGATTGAAATATAGATACTGATCTAGCCAGATGCCAAGGTACTTTACCATATCTTTACTCGCCAGTGGATGTCCACTGGTCCAACGATCACTAGATTTCTCCAGTTCTTTCTTGTATCCCTAGAAGCCCTAGACAAAGGGGTTCTAAACAGGAAAGTTTCTGATTTCTGAAAGTTAATTTTTAACTTCCAGTCACATATATCGCTGAATCTTGTCGAAGTCACGCTGCAGAAGAATTCTGATGACTTCAACTTTTGGACCCGTTCTGTACGCTACAAGATCATCGGCATACGCAATTGAATGAGTTAGACTACCTATCAGATCGCTGGTGTAAATACAAAAAAGAATCGGTAAGTTCACAGCTCCTTGCTGTAGACCATTTTTAATATCAAAAGCTGTGGTAGAAATTGCATTGCCACTTTTGACAACAAAATTTCTACCAGTGAGCATGTCATGAAGCATATATAACAGTGGTTATGTACTTATGCCAAATCTAGATAGCTTCAGATAAAGACCCTCTAACCATAAGGTGTCGAAAGTTTTCTCTAAATCAACCAAAACGGAACCCGTGCATTGATTTTTCGTTTTGTTCCATTGAACATTAGAAACTAATATAGACGTGGCATGAATAGTGTTATGCCCCGCCTTAAAGCCAAACTGATTATCTGGAATAATATTTTTGTCCTCAACCCACTTGAACCTCTCCCCAAAAAGGGAAAGGACAGCTCCAAGTGATAATATGCATTATTCAATGCGTTGTTGAACAGTGTGGTATAAATGTCTATGGCTTCCTCAGGGAGATGTCGTAACACAATGTTGGGTATACCATCGACCCCCGCAGATTTCTTTTTCTTTAATGTTTGAAAAATCAAGTGAAGTTGCACCTTCGAAATTAACAATGAACTGGGTCCATTTCGCTCGGCGATGGTGGCGTTTGCCAAATTTTCGTCATTGAAACCGGTGAAACCAGTTTTCTCAGATCGCCATTGCGTTATGTTATTTCCAAGGTAGAAGTTGTGTAGTAAGGCTCTGTTATCCAGGTCATGATTCGGACGAATGCTAGCATTCACCTATACACTTGCTGGAAAGCAGCCCCTATAGCTTCTACCTTTTCCTGAGGATCTTCTATCATAAAAAAGTTATCATCGAAAACGGCACCCTCCGGATCTATTCCCGCAATCGTAAGTACGTCTTCGTTATCTGTTGTCCTCTGAAGTTTAAGACATGGAAGTTCGTTTTGATTATTTCTTTTAAATATCTTATTTATTTGGGGAAACATACAAGGGTCGCTAGAATTAACGGCCCGAATTCTGTTATCCCAATATAGATAAATAGACGATCTATAGTTTTGTTTAATCAGAACATTAATGTCAATCTAGTCAGCAGTCCACTTTTTTGTCGGTGTTGTGCGTCGATTGTCGCGTTCTGGTATAAACCAGTAGGGTCTTGTTTCTTATATTTTGGGATTGTTCTGTCCATTGTTCGTTTTATAGTCGTATCCATTTGAGTCAGGAACCCGTCGATCTCGACGTTCGTCAGGTTTCTGTAATTTGGTGGAGAAATGTCATCGGAACGTATTTCTCTTGCCAAGGAGTTAGAGAAGCGTGGCCAACGCGTCTTACTGAAATTATAAGAGTGCGCAGGCACATACTCATCCAACTCCAAAAGTTCGCTCGGGAGCTGTATTACGGCGGCAAGTCCGCAGTGGTCACTGTCGTATTCAATCGTTCGTAAACAGTTTTTTGTATGTTGACCTACAGTGTCAGTTATTATCAGTCTTGAGTAAGCAGGAGTAGATCCAGAAAACTACCACTTCTCGGAAAAGACGGTCTATCTGTAGCCAGAAGGTCGATCCTACACTCAACACTGTATCGACCCATTCAATTAAAAAGATGGTTCCCTCTAGGATTTTGTACTTGATTTCCCGAATCCACATGTTTGGTGTTCAAGTCCCCTGCCATGAGATAATAATTTTCATCCAATTTCAGTATTAAGCATTCGAAAAGTTTTACGAGTTCTGCGATAAAATTAGCCGGCTGAGGTGCGTCAGGTGCGTACACCGCGATTGCGTACATTCTTTTCCCCTGCTGGAGAGGAATGCAAACGATGCAGTCTTCTATAAATCCGAATCTTCACACTTAACTATCATATATAACCTTATGTTTAATGCCATTTCGTATGAAGATTGCGACCCCACCCCCTTGAGAGGAGTTGGGCGATCCCTTCTTACGATATTGTAATTTTTATTAGTCAGTTTGTGTTTCTGGTTAAGCTTAGTTTCGCGAGCCATAAACACATCAGGACCTTGGTCTTGCAGCAAATGAAAGAGGTTTGCTCTACGTTCGGTCCTAATCAGCGAATTTACATTCACAGCTAGGATCTTAAAGGGTCGCTCAGGCAGCGCGCCTTTAACCATTTCGCGTTGCCGGCAGAATAGAGTAGAGGTAATCCACCCTAGCCGCCTGCTCCCTTATCTGTTTTTGCACATCGGTTAAATGACCATGAATGGTCAGCAATACCTGCATCAGATCTGCCTCTGGCACAGGAGCCGTAGGCACTTGGACCTGTTTGGCTACCTGTGGTTGAGGCTGTACCGTTTTTCCGTTAAGAAATTGCGGGATTGATGGAAGTTGATGTCTGGAGTACTTCAGGGCGTCTCACCTCTACTGTCTTCTTTTGGTCTTTGTTTTTTTTTATTTCCTGAAACTTCGGACATCCCCGATATTTTGTGGGGTGCCCGGAGCCTCGGCAACTTTAACTGGGTCCTGTCTTCGACCCTCTCTTTTCCGAGCTTACATTCACCTATCTTGTGGGAATCTCCACATTTGACACAAACTGGATCCATAGCACAGTTTGCTGCCACGTGGCCGTATCCTTGGACGTTTAGGACGGTTATACTCCTTAAACCACTCAACTTGATTTGGGGCGAGAGCTGAACGAGGGAGAATGGTAAATTCCGTTTCTCCCGTCTGGTCTTAACTGTGGAAAACGGTCTGACCCCAATAAAATCAAGATCATCGCTCGACACTTGACGGAGCTCAGCTAAGAGTTCCTGCGGATCCGTAGAGGATTCGATACCCTTCAGGAGGACTGTTTGAAGCTTGTCTTCCTACGGGGTGAAACTGTAGTATAGTCTTCGTTTGAGACAGGAGATCTTTTACTTTTTTATAATGCTCGACCGAAGAGCAATGAATAGCGTGTCGGTCTGCGTTCAACCTTTTAATAATAAAATTGTTGCCTATGGCCGACTTACATAATTCTATTGTGTCTTTCAATTCTATTTTGAAGGTATTAATTGGTGGCACCTTTCTTTGCTTGTGGCTGTTGCTGTTGCTGCTTCTGTTGTGACTGCTGCTGTTCTGTCTGCTACTGTTGTGACTGCTGCGGTTGTCGCTGTTGTTGTAGTTTTTGCTGCTGTTGTTGCTTCTGTGTCTTTTGTTGTTGTCGTTGTTGAAGTGGTTGTTGTATTTGTTTTTGTTGTTGTTGCTGTTGTTTTTGTTGCTGTACTTGTGGTTGCTGATGCTGTTGCTGGGGCTTTAGTTTTTGCGTCTGCTGAGGACGATGTTGGAGCTGCAGTTCCTGTGTCGGCTGCTTCTTTTTGTGCTGCTGTTCCAGGAGAGGTTGTTGTTGTGAGGCTGCTGCATTTGTGCTGCTTTTTGTTGCTCTTGGAGCGTTTTTTGTCGTTGGCTTTCAAGAGCAACTGTGCGCTCTTTTTCCCTACGCGCTTCTTGCTTAACTTTGGGCGCTTTAACCATTTCCATGAGGGAAGAGATTTGCTCTGTCAGTGATTCGATTTTTTCCTGCTCATCTTCTGACTTTTCTGGAGGTGAAAGGTCCACCAACTCACCACTCACGTAGTGCCCCTCCCTTTCTACGGACATGTATGCAATGTCTTCGGCATCTACTTCAGTGACGTTATGCTCACATGTCTTCTTGACGATCGCATCGTCGTTTGTTTCTTTGGAGATTTCGTCTTCAGCCTCTGCCTCGTCATCGCCCTCATGGTCATGTTCGTTGTTTTTTGTGCCGTCATCCTCATAGGAGGAGCTTTCTAAATGCCTCTGCATTTTGGCTTGAGCGGAGGCCTTAGCCAACTTAGCTATGTTGCTCCTATCGGCACGATTTATGAGGTGTGGCTTGTATCTAATGATACGCCTCCTCTACTTATCCCCCTTTGAGTTGGCTATGGCACCGGCTGGTGTTGATGTCATGCCTTTTTCAAAGCTTGTTGTTGCAGTCGCTATGCTGCTTGTATTAGCTTCGGCACGTGCCGATGACGCTGTCTTTGTTGGCTGGCTTTCTTTGGAAGGCACCGCTACCGTAACTGCTGCTGCTGCATCACCTGATGTTTTGGCTGCTTCACTTGTTGTTGGGGGAGCATCTTCCGATGTCCCCGTTGACTTTATCATTTGCTGTTCTTTCTCCTCTCGGTTTTTGTTGACTTTTTCCCAGAACTTATTTAAAAAAAAGCCCTGACCAGGGTGGGGCTCGAACCCACGCCCCTCCAGTCTGTCGTCGGCCACGCTACCCACTAGGCTAACTTGCCTTTTATATTTTCTTGGCAAATTGCCAGTAAAAATTGTGCATTGAGTGCACTTAAAGTAAAAATGAATTTAATTCAATTCGAACACACCAAAATTATTTTATACACTGTGAAAGTCGTCAACACGTCCGCACTCTTTCACAGCTGAAGATCGACTCCAACTCGCTACCCAATACCCATTGTATCACGGACACGAACAAATTGTGTAAGCCATGTTGGTGTTTTTTCCGCTTTGGAGTGTTTTGAATTACCAAACAGTTGGAGTGTTCCCTCAGTTTTTATTCAAACCACGCATTTATGGTTTTGTCTTTTGCTATATGCTTGAGTAATAAACAAACCACATTTTTAAATATCTTCAACGAATTTGTTAACCTTTTGACTTTTTTATATAGTCGCGACAAAACACAAGGAAAAGTACAAATACAGGAAAAAAACATTTGTTTTGTGTGTATCTCTATTCACAACAAGGTGAAAAATCTAATGTAAGGTGAAAAATCTAATTTTATATTCTTTCATTAACGCATGTGTGCGGCAGTACCTACCTATATTATATTTCTTTCGTTGAGGTAGGTTTTTCGGTTATCGGTTTTAAACTTTCAAACTTGCGGTTATATTTATTTTTTATTTAGGTACCTACCTAATAAAAAAAAACTTCTGTACCTGTCATGAAACGCATATGCAAAATTTCGAGAATAACGATTTTTGTGAAAAAAGGGATGGTTGTTGTTTAATTGTATTGTTGTTGAACCTTTTAACGATCAGTCGTACTCTTTAATATTTTTTAACCAAAAAAGGAAATTATAAAATAAAATATGAAAATAAGAGATTTTAAAATATACCTACATTGATACATATGGAGGTATACCATGTAAAATCATTATTTAAATTTTACATGTAAATAAATTATGTACCTAGGTACTAGGGATTTCAATCCCGAAACTTATTTTCAATCCCGGGATTCCGGGATTTAAAAAATGAATCCCGGGATCCCGGGGTATCCCGGGATTGGAAGGAATATTTTTTATTGTTAAGTTGCTTAAGAAATCAAACCAAAAATTGATACATGGTTCAAAAAATGGTACCTATGTTAAGAAAAATAACTTCAAAAATTGCTCACAAAAATGTAGAAATTTATTGGAAAATAAAAAACAGCGAAATCATTTTGCTATGCAATTTTATTACAAATCAAATGAATAAAAATAAAGAACAAAATTAAATAAAATAAATTAAAACTAAACAAACAAATTCACTTCATAAAAAATAAAAAGATAATTTTTTGATACAGAAATAAATAAAAATAAACTTAATTCAAGGTTTTTACAAAATAAAAATAAAATAACTCCACAAAAACAAAAAAGATAAATTATAAAAAAAAGTGAAAAAATCAACTGGTAGGTATATTCATTTAATCTTGCTCTTGTTCTTCAGCTGACCTTTGGAAATAAAACCGAAGGAAAATAAGGGCATCAAGAGTATCGTCCCCAAGCCGGCTTCTAAATTTGTTGCCAATATAACTGGCCGCCGAAAACGCTCGCACTGCTTCACGCTTGTTGGTGGAATGGACAGTTTCTCTTTCTTCTTTAAACAGGTTTTCATGTATATTTATGTGTCTAAGCAGTGGAAACCACCATTAGTTGCATGTGCATTCACTGTAGGTATTGCATGATTTTCAAAACTTGTTTTTCTTTCCTTGAACACATTCTTTTTTTCCAAAAAACTGGTTTTCGTGAGCACCACAAACACAACAGAAACAAAATCATAACTACACTTGGTGTTTTGAGATGCACTTGCAATTGCACGCATTTTTGTTCGAAAACACTTGTTTCTCTTTCTTCTTTAAACAGGTTTTCATGTATGTGTCTAAGCAGTGATACTTAGTTACATGCGCACTGCGCAGTCACTCTAGGTATTGCCTGATTTTCAAAACTTGTTTCCCTTTGCTGGAGTACTTTCTTCTTTTCTAAAAAAAACTTGTTTTCGTGAGTTTAGGAAGTGGTGAAAAATGTGGTATTGTTTGGCGCCATCAAAGTTCTAACATACACTCATTGTTGCGATGATTATTTCCTCTTCATTATTTTTGGAAAGTGGTTATTTCGATCACAAAAAACTAATCATCTAAAGCTAAAATTATTTATTTATTTGCTTAAATCTGCTCTCAATCCCAATCCCGAAAATCCCGGGATTGGGGACTGGCAATCCCGGGATTGGTTTAGAGCAAAAATCGTCCGGGATCCCGGGATGAATGGTTTCACGGATTTTCTTCAAACTTCGTCTGTAGATCTTATTTGTTATTTCCTAGAGAACAAATCCGAATTTTTTAATTTCCATTCAACGGATTTATTTTATTTTCGAATTTTCAAAGATTTAAAGGTTGAATTTGCAGTGCTGTTAATATATCTACATTGCCGGTTTAGGCTAAGAGTGCACATAACGGAGGTTTGTTAGTAACGCTATTTTTGTAACCTTTAGGCTAGTATGATTCTTTAAAGGAAACAGTTTTTGTTTTCACGATTGGGGAAAGGGGAGCAAGTACTGCATTTTTTCTAATAACGGGTAGTTTAAATAATTTAAAACAAAACAATTTTGGAATATTATAGCTTAGAGCTAGAAGAATTTGGAACAGTTTTTATATTAATTTTCAGAAAAGGGGAGCTTAATTGGTCATAATTCAAGCAAAATGTTTTTTTTTTTTTAGTTTACTACTAATTTTTTTTATGAAATTTTCAAATATTAAAGATTTTGCGGATTTTGATTTTGATAAAAGTGGGGGGCGGTTGGAGCTCTCAGAAATTATAAATCTTTTTTGAAACTCAAATTAAAACGTTATTTAAATCTTGTAAAAACTAAATTTTTTTTCACAAGTTATGTTTAATAACAGTTATTCAGATTCAAAATTAAAAATTAAGAAAAGTCATAATGGTGGGGAGTTATCTGAGTTTTAAAAATTAACTTTAAAACCTTCTATTTTTGAAAATACAAAAGATGCGACCTTAATTTTTTGTAACAATGATAAGAACAACTTTTAAATTCTGAAAAAGTAAAAACATATTTGAAATTTAAAGAAGGGGCTAACTTAACACTTTTTGGTAAAGTTTTTTGCTCTAAAGCCCCCATTTTTGAAAATTTTTCTAAATAAGTTACAGCACAGCACAAGTCTATCACAACCTAGCACAATTTTGAAAATTTTGAAAATGTTGATTTTAAAAAATATCGGGGTTGGTAAAAAATGAGCTTTTGGCTTTAAAACTTTATTTTTTTAATATTTCTGAAAAAAAAATTACGGCGAAAACTGGCACAAACCTAGCACAACCTAGCACAATTTTGGAAACTTCGATGTTCGAAAAAGGGGGGCTAAGTCAAAAACTGTTTTTTGGGTATAAACCCCCATTTTTGTATAACTTATGAAAAAAAAATAACGGCACAAATCGGCAGAAATCTAGCACAACTTAAAAAATTCGATTTTCGAAATAGGGGGGGCTACCTTTACACAGGTGACATATTCTATACCTTCTAAATCATCCATTTTTGCAATCCCAAACCCTAATTAACATTTTTATATCTTCAACTTGATTTCCCACAGAAATCAAGTTCGTTAACATTTCCCAATGCACGCGCATTGCTGATGCCTTGCATTCCTTTACCTTTGCTCGCCTCGTAACCTGAACCCCATAAAAAGTAAAGAATAAGATTAATCAAGTTCGTTAACATTTCCCAATGCACGCGCATTGCTGATGCCTTGCATTCCTTTACCTTTGCTCGCCTCGTAACCTGAACCCCATAAAAAGTAAAGAATAAGATTATGATGAAATAACTCAAAATGTATTACTGTAAAGACAAATCTGCTGAAAATGCAGTTTTGATTGGCATAAGCCAATTTGAATGTATTTTTGATAATAAATAAAGTAGTCAGTTAGGAGTGAGCTGCCGTACAATAAAGAAAAATCTTTTTTAAAAACACTTTGGTATTATTGCATTTTATAACTGGCGCAGTCGGTAAGATTCTTATAATACATTAAGAATCCATACGAGAACGAATCGTACGCAAAACGAAAAGTAATTTTTTTTTTTATCGGGAAGTAAATTTTTCGATGAAATTTAAAGTGATTGAATTAACAATTGGAAAGTAAAATTTTTAATTGAAATAAAAAAAAAAAAAAAAAAACGAAGTGAACAACGGTAAATTAACATCAACGAAAAAGTTGAAGGCAATTGAAAAAATAAATTTTCAATTATAAGAAAAAAAAAAAAAGTGAATTTTCTTTGGCGCGAGTTAAGTATCCATAGCAAAACATATTGAGAAAAAAGATAACATTATTTGTATTCAATGATATCTTTAGTCTCTAGTACAGTCTTGCACACAACGCTACAATGATAACATATGTAAAAGAGATAATATCGTTTGTATACAATGTTGGAATATTATCTCTTCTTCATTATCAAGCAAGACGATTGTACGCTTGGGTCTCCTTGTAGATAGATAAGAAAAGTATATAAATACGACTGTATGATGAATTTATCAATAGTCTTATTGTAACTACATAGTAGCCTTAAGCTCCTTTTAGAATTAGTAAAAAGTATTTCAATAATAAAGGACATAGTTCCAAATAAATATTGTTTAATTTTAAAAGTAAGAAACAAGTGTTTTAATTGGCGATCCTGCCAGGAGGTTAAATATACTTTTTAACTTCAATCGAGCGGACCTCGGGAACAAGTAGTGAAATCTAGTATAAACAGAACACTCGCGTTACCGGTTACAAGAATTACCTAGCATAGCAGGTACAAATATAGCTTCTTCGTACGAAGCAGCAAAGCAATTCAGTGAAAGTGTATATGTGGAGAAAAAAAACACACAAATTCGACGACAACAGACACGAGTTCAAAATGGAACAACTCGCAGTATTAATGGCAAGATTAGAAGCTTTAGAAACCAGGTGCAACACAGTAACACAAACCCTAGAGCACACACGCACAGAGAATGCAAGGTTAGCAGCAATAATAACTAACCAAAATCAAATAAACACTAATTTAGAAACAAAACTAAATGAAGTAAAATCTGGATTAGGCATAGTACCAAACATACCTGTGCTAGAGGAAATAAGAACCACATATACAGATGGTAGTGAAATACAGTTAGACGCATTTAAAAGCCTACCTATTTTCAACGGCGATCAATCAAATTATCGGTCGTGGCGCGAAGAAGCATCCAGATTAATGGACAGCATTAAAAACTTCAAAACACACAGTAAGTACGCAGCAGCATTGACTATAGTGAAAAGTAAAATACAGGGTGCAGCCGCGAATGTGTTAACTAATTATAACACAATTTTTAATTTTGAGGCGATACGTAACAGATTAGATTATACGTACTCTAATCAAGAACCTCTATACGTGCTACAAGACATGATGAAAGCCATCACGCAAAAAAGAAGCACACTGTCTGAATACCACGACGAGATAAATAAAAATCTCAATTTAATAATATCAAAAATCACTATGTCAGGTGATCCGCCGAATATAATCGACAGACTAATTAAAAATGCTAACGACGACGCAGTTCGTATATTCATTGATGGTATGAGTGACAACTTTACAAGAGGATCATTATATTCAGCTACAATAAATGATCTAGAACACGCATTCGCAATTGCTCGCAGAATAGAACATGATAATGTGCACAGGCATTTACATCTCACTCAAGATAAGCACCACAAAAATATGCCACATGAACGCAGAAACGAAAGAAGACCAAATTATTCGAGCCAAACAACGAATTATCAACCCCAGAAGCAATACGATAATATGCAGCAACACAATCAAGGACCACGCCTAAACCCTTTCAAGAGAAATGACGGACCACAGCCGATGGAGATAAACTCGAGACAAATTGTACATGCACAGCGACAAAATTGGAATCAATACAAACCCGATGTATATAATCCACCAGCGAAACGTGAACACAGCGGGAGTTTCAACACACACAACAGACCGCAACGATCTTATCAGCAGAACTTCAAGCAGCAGAGAGTAAATAACTCCCGACAACAACGCAGAGACGATGTCAGCAGTACATATGCAGAAGCAGATGAAACGGAATGTATGGTAAATAATAACATAAGAATAGATCATTTAAACTAGTAGACGGGTTGCCCTGCTTAAATTTAACTAGTATTATTTCTAAGAAAATTTATAAAATTCTTATTGATACTGGTGCAACCCATAATTACATTAATAGAAAATGCGATTCTAGCGAAAAAATTAAAATTAAACCTATAAAAATAAAAACAATGCATGGTTATTCTATGGTAGATACAAAGAAAGTAGTTAAGATATTAAAGAAAAATATAACATTTTTTGAATTAGAGGATATTCAGTCTTTTGATATGATATTAGGATATGAAGGACTTAAAGTTTTAAACGCGGAAATAAATTTCAGTAATATGACTCTAACTACCATAAGCAGTGTCGAATCTATTCAGAAAATTAATTACATAATTGGGGAAAATAATATTTATAAAGCAGACATAGATAGACTGATGAAGATTAATAACAGCATAGGACCGTTACCCTTTACAGATACTATAGAAGCAAGCATTAGGACGACCAATGATAATCCGGTTTATGTTAAACAATATCCATATCCCATAGCAGATAACGAATTCGTAAACAAAGAAATACAGAAACTCTTACATGACGATATAATAGAAAAAAGCCATAGTCCTTATAACAGTCCCATATGGACAGTACCTAAAAAAGGTTTGGACGAAAAAGGAAAACCAAAACGGCGCATGGTTGTTGATTTCCAAAAACTTAACGCTCACACTGTAACAGACAGATACCCCATTCCGGATGTCAACATGACAATTCAAAATTTAGGTAAAGCCAAGTACTTTACAACGTTAGATTTGGAGTCAGGTTTCCACCAAATTAAAATCAAAGCAGATGATAAAGAAAAAACAGCTTTTGCTATAAATGGCGCAAAATATCATTTTAAACGAATGCCTTTCGGGCTCAAAAATGCACCAAGCATATTTCAGAGATGCGTGGACGACATTTTGAGAGACTTTGTAGGTAAATTCGTACACGTTTACATTGATGACGTATTGATATATTCTTCATCTGAGGAAGAACATATACAGCACATAAGTCAAGTATTCGACGTACTCAATAAAGCCACATTAAAAATATCTGATGAGAAAAGTAAGTTTTTTCAAGAAGAAGTAGAATACTTAGGTCACATAATCAGACATGGTAGAATCACTACGAACCCTGAGAAAATAGCAGCTATAGAAAATTTTCCAGTCCCACAAACGGTAAAGGATTTGAGAGGATTTTTAGGTCTTACAGGTTACTATCGTAAGTTTATAAAAGGATACGCAAGCATAGCCAAGCCCCTGACATTATATTTACGAGGAGATAACGGTAAAGTAAACAAAAAACAAAGTAAAAATATTAAGTTAAATCTGAATGATTCAGCATTAGAAGCGATTAGAATTTTAAAAAATTATTTGAAAGAACAAGTCGAACTTTTTCAACCGGATTATAGTAAACCATTCGAGCTTACTACTGATGCATCCAACATAGCTATTGGAGCCGTACTAAGTCAGAATAAGCAACCTATACACTTCTTGTCAAGAACACTGAGTAAGACAGAAGAGAACTATAGCACAAACGAGAAAGAGCTATTAGCGATCATATGGTCCTTACAAAAACTCAGAAACTACATATATGGTATAGCAGACTTAACCATATATACCGATCACCAGAGCCTTATATATTTTGTATCAGAAAAAAATCCCAACACAAAGCTGAAACGTTGGAAGGGAATCATTGAAGACTTTGGAGCAAAATTAGTATATAAACCAGGAAACCTAAATCTTGTAGCTGACGCATTATCACGTCAACGCATAAATACTTCTACCATAGAAACAGCACATTCAGCTGAAAGTTCTTCTAATGATATAATAAAAACTGTGAATCAGCCTTTTAATGCATACGCTGCACAGTTCGAACTTATTGAAGATATAACAAATAATATCGAAACACAAATCTATTTTAGTAACAAAATAAGACTCATAATAAAGTTTAAGGACAAAGACTCTTTACTAAGGCAGATGAAAGAAGTTATACAACCCCAAAAGATTGTAGCTTTGCATACGAAATTTGAAAACATATACAAATATGGTGAAAACATAAAAAAAGAATTCCCACTAGTAAGATTTATATTCACACCAAGAAAACTTCAAGACGTGACAAATTTGGAGGAACAACTAAAACTTGTAAGGGTAACTCACGAAAGAGCACACCGAGGGTTACGTAACAATATACAAGAAATCTCAGAGAAATATTACTGGCCCGATCTAAATAAACAAGCAAAGAGTTTCAACAAAAAATGCATAGCATGTCTATTTGGAAAATATGAAAGAAAACCTATCAGAGAACCTCTGAATAATTCAGAAATACCAACACATGTGGGAACACACATTCATATGGACATATACTTCAACGACAAGTATACTTTCCTTGTAACAGTAGATAAGTATTCTAAATATACAATCCTTCGGGAAATCGAAACTCGAAACAGACTGTACGACGTTATGGAAGAGGTCTTATCTAATTATTTCCCAAAATGTGAACGACTCATGACAGATAATGAGAAGGGATTCAAAACAGAAATGGTGAACCAAATGTGTTTGAAATACAACATAACTAAAGTAGAAACTCCAGTATACAGATCGACAGCGAACGGTCAAGTAGAACGTGTAAACGGTACAATAACTGAACTGTCTAGAATATTCACAATTCAGAATAAAACAAGACTTATCGACGAAATATTTAGAACAGTGCGTGAATTAAATAATTCTATACACTCAGTTACCGGTTTGAAACCTAGAGACATTTTCTTTAATCAAAATAAATATAGCAATAGTGAAATTATAATAAATAAACTAAACTCAGCATCCAAAAAAGTGATCGAACGTCTAAATAAAGGAACTCGACACAGAGAGTATAAAAAAGGAGATAAGATAATGGTAAGAATCACAGGTCTTAGAAAGAAATCTAACGCCAGATACATAACAAGAATAGTAGAAGAAGATAAAGGAGACACTGTAATCTCTAAAGAAGGAATAAAAATTCACAAGGATAACATAAAGAATTATCATTTTTCAGATGAAGAAAATATTAATATTCCTAACATTACTAGGAATTGTACAGAGTCAAGAAGGGCAAGGAAACGTTCAAATAACTGAGTTACTAAACAAGAAGTTTATACTTACGCAAACAGATGACGTGTATTTATTCAAAGAACAAACTTATTTGTTACATGCAACCAACCTGACTTCGATATTTCAACCTTACGTAAATATCGTAACTAGTAAATATCAACCTACACAAGAAGAAAAAATTTGGTTAAGTAAAATTAAGAATTTAGCAGACCAATTACAAGAACATACTAGGCATACTAGATCAATTAACTTTTTAGGAACAGCTTTCAAATATGTGTTTGGTAATCCTGACCATTATGACTTAGTTAACATAGAAACGAGTATAAATAATCTCATAGAAAACAATAATAAACAAAAAACTATAAATTCTAGATTTGAACAAATTTTGCAACAATTCGAAGGTCAGAGCCTTAAAGAACATTTAGTAATAGAACAAGTGTACGAACAATTATTATTATTGACCAGAACAATTAATGCAGCAAAAAATAATGAATATTTATCAGAAAGCCTAGACTTAGATGACATTAAAAATATTATTCAACATGAAATAATTCAAGTACCCATAATAAATATACTTGAGTACTCTAAAATATTATTAGCTAGAACTGATGAATTCTTCATCACAATATATAAATATCCAGTTCTAATTAAATCATGTAAATTGTATAAAGTAACACCTTTAAATTCAAAACATGGAAAAATCATTACAGATAAAACAATTGCCTTATGTAACCAAACTTATTTAAGAACAAAAAATTGTCAAAATCATCTAAGTAAAAACATTTGTGAAATTAACTTTGAAGAAGAAAATTGTCTTATTCCACTTTTAAAGAATATAACTTCAAAATGCAACATTAAACAAGAATACGATTACGACTTAGAAATTGAATCCGGTGTTATGTTATTAAGCGGTAAGCATAAGTTAAATAATCAAACAATTAATGGTATAAACTTAGTTACTTATGAAAATACTATAAATCTAGACGATAAAATATACAAAAACATGCATAAGCAAATTAAAGAAGTTATATTAAGAAATCATAATTCAGAGTCTTACATCGACCAAATAATTAAAGAAGATACAATGTACAAATTCGATAACATAGATACTTTAAAAAAACTAATTATTCCTTTTGAAGAAAAACCGATATTATCAACTATATACACAATTGTAACACTGATTGTTATTCTAGCATTTACGTACGTAATGATAAAAACTATACAATGTATAACAGATCGTCAAAAACAAAAAAAGATTGACGCATATAACAAAACTTATGAAAGAGAAATGTTAAAAATAGCGTCGAAAAATCGGGACGATTTCGTTTAACAAGGGGGGGAGTTAAGTATCCATAGCAAAACATATTGAGAAAAAAGATAACATTATTTGTATTCAATGATATCTTTAGTCTCTAGTACAGTCTTGCACACAACGCTACAATGATAACATATGTAAAAGAGATAATATCGTTTGTATACAATGTTGGAATATTATCTCTTCTTCATTATCAAGCAAGACGATTGTACGCTTGGGTCTCCTTGTAGATAGATAAGAAAAGTATATAAATACGACTGTATGATGAATTTATCAATAGTCTTATTGTAACTACATAGTAGCCTTAAGCTCCTTTTAGAATTAGTAAAAAGTATTTCAATAATAAAGGACATAGTTCCAAATAAATATTGTTTAATTTTAAAAGTAAGAAACAAGTGTTTTAATTCGCGCTCTTAACTCAAAACGAAACGTGAAAAAAAAAATTTTTTTTGTGTGTCACCTCTGTCCGTAAGTGGAATTTTAATCCTCAAGTGAACCGTGGTTTGAATAAAGCAAAATTAAGAAAATAGACAAAACTTTGAAGTTTTGGCCAAATTTACCAAATATGGAATTAGAGTCAATAAATCGGTTAGTGGAGGACATTGAAGCCTTAGCAGTACGGCCGCACGAGCAGAGCCGGACTGTGAGAATTCTAAAAGAAATATCATACATCTCGGAATTTGAAGGTCAAAGTCAAAAATTGACCCAGTTCATAAACGTGGTCGATAACCACATAAACGCAACTGGAGAACCAGAAAGACCGGAGCTATGGCAGGCAATTTACAACACAAAAATAACCGGAAGGGCAAAGGAGCTGCTAATTCATAATCCAGTAACAACGTGGAATGCAGCAAGAAATCTTCTTAAGCAGCATTTTCGTCCGACAATAAACTACAAGGAGATTTCTAACAAAATAACGTACTTAAGAGTAAGTTCGATTTTAGACTTAAGCAATAAAATAGAATTTTTAATAAATGAAGTTAATACGTTTGCAACATACGAAACAAACCCATCAGATGCTAAATCCAATTTCTATATGTTGATAGTTAATAAAGTAAAACAGTTAGCAATAGGAAATTTATCAAGGGATATAAGGGATATTTTCGACATCCACGAAATTAAAGAAATTTTATATACATTCATAGGTTATGACGAGGGAAATTTACAAATAGATTTCAAAATAAACAAACAATATAAACAATTCGACCAGAATAACTATTCTGAATAACTATTCTGGACGTCAAAATTTTTCAAATCAGATTAGAAATCCATTTAGACAAAATAATTTCAATTCTTCCGGGCAGAACACTTCAGGGCATTTTAATCCATTCAGACAAAATAATTTCCACACGAACTTCAACCCATCAGAACAGGTTAACACATTAAGAAATCCATTTAGGCAACAAACAAATAACTTCCAACCTTATTCTCAACCCCCAGACCAGTTTAGAAATCAATCAGGGCAATATCGAAATGCTAACTATTCAAGACAAAATAATGCCCAACCTATCTTTAACCCCTCAGGGCAAATTAGAAACGCGGTGCATTATCCAGCACCAATGTCAGTGAATCAAACTGAAGAAGCCGAAATAAATGAAGAAGAAATACATAACGTCGAAACCCAGGTTTTTCTAGTATAGTATTTTATAGATATTACAATTAATAAAAAAAAATATAAAGGACTCATTGACACGGGGTCAACGATGAGTATCATAAATTCTAGTAGATTGTAGTCAATTCAAATTATATGATAGAAAAAAAATGCGGCTTCAAACCATAAACAATATAACAATAGAAGTAGTAGATAGAATAATAACAAATACACCAAAAGAATTTAATTATGACTCGAAAGTCATGACAAGGTGGTATAAAAGGGACTTAGGCAAAAAACCGTATGACATGCTGATAGGCATGGATTTACTAAATAAAATTACCAAAACATTTGATTTTGAGAATAAGATTTTAACTTTAAAAAACAACTCAATTATTCCGCTTTACTCTGAAGATGACGTTACAACTCTGGATTGTTTAGAACTCATCGGGGAAGGAAAAGAATTAGACTTAAGTCATTTAAATGAAGAAGAAAAGCAAGGTACGGAAAACCTTTTAAATAGATTTAAACATTTAATATATCGGGATGGAGACCAATTAACAAATACAAATTCAATTATGCATGAGATAAAAAAAAAAGATCAGCCAATTCACGCTAAACTATATAGATTGCCTCCGAAGCATGAGGAAGAAGTTAGACGCCAAATCCAAGAGATGGAGTCGCAAGGCATTATTAGAAAATCCAATAGCAGATATGCCTCACCAATAGTTGTAGTAGAGAAAAAGGGAGATGGCTCGGGACAACAAAAATTTAGATTATGCGTAGATTATAGAAAACTTAATGAGATAACTATCGACGACAAATACCCTCTACCGAATATAGAGAGTATACTAGACAAACAAGGCAGGGCTCAAAATTTCTCATCAATAGATCTGGCGAAAGGCTACCACCAGATTAAGGTGCACCCAGCTGACATCCATAAAATAGCCTTTGAAACACCCAACGGCCTCTACGAATACGTTAGAATGCCGTTTGGGCTAAAAAACGCACCCGCAACCTTTCAAAGGTTGATGAACGAGATACTCAGAGATTTTATCAATAAAATTTGTGTCGTCTATTTAGACGACATTTTAATTTTTTCCACGAGTCTAAAAGAGCATTTGCATTCTCTGACATTGATTTTTAAAAAACTAGCCAAACACAATTTAAAAGTACAATTCAGTAAATGTTCCTTTATGAAGAGGAACACAGAATTCTTGGGACACATCCTTACAGCGGAAGGCATGAAACCCAACCCGAACAAGATCAAATGCATTGAAGAGTATCCACTGCCTAAAACAGATAAACAGATAAAAGGATTTTTAGGGACCACCGGGTATTACAGAAAATTTGTGAAAGATTACTCTAAGATAGCCTACCCCATGGTAAAATACTTAAAAAAAGGAATGAAAATTAATATTAACGATCCTGAGTACATACAATCCTTTGAAACACTTAAACGTAATATTATTAAACATCCGATTCTTAAATTCCCTGACTTTGAAAACACTTTTACAGTATTTACTGATGCTAGCAATTACGCAATTGGCGCCGTACTAATGCAAAAAAGCCAACCGGTGTGTTACGCGTCAAGGTCATTAAACAACCACGAAAAAAAGTACTCTGCCACCGACAAAGAATTTTTGGCAATAATTTGGGCTGTAACCTATTATCGACCATATTTATGGGTTCGAAAGTTTAAAATCGTAACAGACCGCCTACCCATTAAATACTTAAATAAAAAATTTTCAGGAAAAGAATTCAGTCAAAGAACACAACGATGGTTATTAATATTACAAGAATACCAATATGATATAGAGTACCTGAAAGGCAAATTAAATAATGTAGCAGATTTTCTTAGTAGAATTCCAGAAAAAAATGATAATAAAAATAATAATGTGGAAGATCAATCAGTTAACGATGTTTCAGACATTGAAACGAGACACTCAGGTCAAGAAGAACAACTTGATCACATCCCTATTAAAGAAACGATAGTCAATAAATATAAAACACAACTAATACTAACAAATAGCGTAGTTAAAGAAATTGAAATTTTACATAAAAGAAGAATTATTTACATTGATATGACTAGAAGTACAGAATATTGGTCAGATTTATTGAGACGTTTTATAAAACCTGGTTTGACAGGAATTTACACCGAGCTCTCCTATATAGAATACAACAAAATACAGCAGTTATTAATAGAATTTTTTGGTCATGATAAGAAGATAAGATTTGTAAAAGCAACTTTAAGGGCAGAAGAAATAGATAGTTTAGAAGAAGTTCAAAAGCAGATATCACTGTACCACATTCAAGAAAGTCTCCATAGTGGCATAATTGAAATTTACCATAGCCTTAAAAATAAAATTTATAATCCCAAAATATTAAGAGAGATTGCGAAAATAATAAATAATTGTAAAACCTGTTTAGAAACCAAATATGAAAGAAAGCCGATAAAAATAAAGTTTGAAATAAGCGAAACCCCGAGTAGACCAAATGAAATTTTACATATAGACATCTATTATTTCATGAAGCACCCATTCCTCACTTTGATCGATAAGCTAACAAAAATGGCTTATGCGTATTACTTGCCTAATCGAAACTGGACAAAAAAGATAGAAACGTTAGAAGAGCATTTTTCCAAATTCGGTAAACCTAGTAAAATAGTTGCCGACAATGAGTTTAATTCTGAAAATCTCAAAGAATTTTTTAATGAACAACAAATAAACCTTCATCTCACTAAACCTAACACCCACACAGGAAATAGCGATATTGAAAGATTTCACTCCACACTTCAAGAGAAATTAGTAACAATGAGAAATTTAGATATAACATTACTTCAAAAAGTCCATAGAGCAGTGAACAATTATAATAATAGATACCATTCAGCTACTAAAATGTCGCCAGAAGAAGCCATGCTTGCGGACATAGCTACCCTGAAAAAACGTATTTGAGAAGAAAAAGAAAAAAGAACAGAGAAATTAAACCAAAATCGTGAAAATTATATTGAAAATAGGCAAGTAGCACCAGTTAAAAATTACAAAAGAAATTATTATAAAAACCAACCAAGTTATAGAATTAAACAATTAAATAGAGAACACCCAATAAATTTAAAACGACCCCGTTTATTTGCAGATGATAACCTTAGCGTACTTACTAACAACACAAGTAACACCAGTACTAGCCACCCTAGCAATTGATAAAATAACGACAAGAAATGGATATTCCATCATTAACATGGGAAATTATTAACACTCAGGACCTAAAAATTATAATCGAAACAATTGAGAAAAATATTCAAAATTTAAAACTATATAACGATCCAATTATTAGAAAACAAATAGATTCACTTAAAGCTAAACTGAAAACAATAGAACCAAAGAAAAGTTTGAGACAAATGAGGGGATTGGTAAATATTGTAGGAAAAGCAAGTAACTTCCTTTTTGGTACAATGGACGATGATGATAGAAAAGATATAACGGAACACATGAACTTATTAGAAACAAACAGTAAAACCACAGTTGATACAGTTAGCCAACAAATAGAAATAAATAAAAATTTTAATGAAAGTATAACACACCTTAAAAACATAATAGAAGCTGATAGAATAGATTTGATGAAAAGTTTTTCCGAACTAACAGAAAATGAAAAACGGTATATGCTTAAACAAATCAAACTAGAGCAGATTCTGAGACTTAATATATTAGAAGAAAAATTTAACCAAATAATAGATAACATAGCATTAGCAAAACATGGGCTAATTCACCCTAGTCTACTAACAGCCACGGAAATTATAAATACGCAAATTGACTTCTTAAGACTTAAAAACCTTAAAGTAGGAGCCCTTAAATATGACAGTGAAACATTAGTCTTAGCAATAAAAATCCCAAATAATTATAAAGAAGTAGATTTAAAATTGGTAACTCCCATTCCAAACAAATTTAATTTAGAAATTCAACTTGAAGAATTTTTCTTTATTGAAATTAATAAAACTATGTACCATTTTAAAAATGATATCCAATTTAAAAAGGATTTAACTATTGTAAATAATTGCATTACAAACAAAAACTGTACTTTGAAAGAAAACCATGTAACTGAAATAAAACAAAAATGATGATAGCACAATACTTTGTAAAAATTTGAAAAATGAAAATATCATAAATAAATGTGATGATAGGAAAATTGTACTTGAAGGACACTTTCTAATAACAATTAATAATTGTACCATTTATATATTTAACGAAACGCTATCTAATGAAAACATGTATTATATTGAAAGATTTTATTACGATGAAACGGAAAATTTAAATTTTACAAAACAATTAAGCTTAAACGAAATTATTCTTAAAAACGTTGTCAACCTAAAACCAATAAAATTGTTAAAATTACATAAAAATGTTCAATATGTCATAGGTTCAACAACTATAATTCTTTTATTTATAGTAACCTGTATACTTTTCAAAATGTTAAAAAAACATAAAACACTTATTGTTTCAGTTAAAAATATGAAAGAAAAATATACCAAAAATTTAAAAGAAAATTGTAAGAAAGAAACTTCGAAAATTCAGGAGAATTTTAATTTAAAGGGGGGAGAGGTGACATATTCTATACCTTCTAAATCATCCATTTTTGCAATCCCAAACCCTTATTAACATTTTTATATCTTCAACTTGATTTTCCACAGACATCAAGTTCGTTAACATTTCCCAATGCACGCGCATTGCTGATGCCTTGCATTCCTTTACCTTTGCTCGCCTCGTAACCTGAACCCCATAAAAAGTAAAGAATAAGATTAATCAAGTTCGTTAACATTTCCCAATGCACGCGAATTGATGATGCCTTGCATTCCTTTACCTTTGCTCGCCTCGTAACCTGAACCCCATAAAAAGTAAAGAATAAGGTTATGATGAAATAACTCAAAATGTATTACTGTAAAGACAAATCTGCTGAAAATGCAGTTTTGATTGGCATAAGCCAATTTGAATGTATTTTTGATAATAAATAAAGTAGTCAGTTAAGAGTGAGCTGCCGTACAATAAAGACAAATCTTTTTTAAAAACACTTTGGTATTATTGCATTTTATAACTCACACTCTATACACATTTAAATTTGCTTTATCAACTTTTGTTTGAAATTTGTTTTTTAATACAGTCATTTAAGGCAAAAAAATCAATTTAGGGACTGTTTTTCAAAATAGCGGCCCAACGTCCATGATTTGGACCATTTGACCCATGTTGATTTACACCTAAATGAGAGTTTAACAAAGCCCCATGACAAAACTGAGGGGACATATAACGGCACACGTGACATGGGCTAGCGCCTAGACTAGTATGTATTGCTGAGCGTGGGGAACTCAACGCCCCCTATCTTAAATACAGTAAATCACATGAAAAAAAATTTCAGACAAAATTTGTTGGAATTTTTATGCTCTATAATTTTGTAATAGATGCTAACATCATTGGCGCCATAGGAACGGAAAAAACCCGCAAATGAATGATTTTTCGACAGCCTTCTCTTTATTTTTAGAGCAACAAATGAATTTTGATTGAGTACTTACCTTATAATTTTCTATTTTTTTACAATAAATAAGGAACAAAATACTAAACATTGGTCATCTTCAACAATATCTAACAACAAAAAACAGACAACCATACAAAAAAAATTTTCCTGGGTGTCTACCTACCTACCTACAATTACACATTGATATGTACTTACGTATGCGCTCGCAATTAAAAGAATAAATATTTAAAAATAAAATTCTATTCTAATCGTAGGTACCTACAATTCTAATACAAAAAAAACATTTCCTTCTTAATTGATGAACGCATTGCAACTATATTATGCAAAAATAAAAAAGGCAAAAAATCACAACTTTACCTACCAATGAAAATATGATCATCCACTTTCTCTCTTACTACACTTCCTCTCTCTCAAGACAAAAACACCACCCTCAGTTGAAAATGATTGCAACCGTGATCTTGCTGGTATAGTTCACATAAACTTTTTGTCAAAAAAGTTATGCAAGCTGAGCTAGAAATTTTTTTAAATTGCATAAAGACAAGGTGCTTTTTGTTGGACGTCATCTGACGAGCCTTAAAGCTAGAACCGGGCGAAACGCAATGTTTTTTGGGATTTTGGAATTATTTATTTAAGCTACGAATTAGAATTCTTAACTGTTTAAAGAATAAAATAAATATAATTGTAGTTCTTATCTTAGTCATCTAAATTGTTCCTTAAAATTACTTTTAGATATCTTGAGTTTAAATTGAAATCAATATAATTCAAACAATTATTAAAATCAACACAAGAAGCAAAAAGTGGTTCATGAATATTAAATCTTAAATTTGAAAATTCAAAGTGACGATAAATTCTGTTTAGAACATTAATTGATATAAAATATTAAGAAGATTATTTGATATTTTATTATATATATTATTTTATTTAATATGACCAGTTCAAACGTTAAAAGCAAAGAGAATATTAGATATTTTTCTTCTTTTACTTAAGGTTTCAAGATTCCATAGTTTTAAGCGACTGATGTATGATGGCAGGTTAGATGATCTATACCAAGGAAGATTCCGCAAAGCAAATAACAGGAACTTTTTCTGGACCGATTCAATGCGATTTATGTCGACATTGTAAAGTGGACACCGTACGTTACTACAGTATTCTAAGCCCGATCTCACCAAAGAACAATAAAGCATTTTAAGTATGTGTAGATCTTGAAAATCAGTAGCCAACCGACGAAAGTAACCAAGCATTCGAGCAAAATTCCATTAAGTTTTAGCCGTTGATTCCTTGAGTGAATCCATGCTAATAAGGAGAAATTATTTGTTTCCAATTATTTTTTATGGCATCGAATACAATTTTTTTAAACATTTTAGGAATGCAGGACAATTTGGCAATTCCTCTATAATTTTCTATATTATTTTTGTATTAACAAAGTTCCAAAACTTCCGTAAATTTTTTGGGATTTCACGTCGAACACTTGCTACATAAAGATACTTTTAAGCACGCTTGAAGTTCTCTTCTGATGGTAATATAATTTACGTAGTCAGAAACAAATGACGACTGTTGGTACTTTTTAAACAGTTTTGTTTTTTGTTGCGAATAATTCTTATGTGTTTAGTAAGCCACGGTGGCCTGTCAATATTGTTGTAAATTTTTTTTTAACGGTGTACAAATAGATAAACAATGATTTAAGTGAGCATAAAAATCATTACAACATATATTAATATTAGTTTCAGTGTAAATTGAGTTCCAATTATAAGACAAGAAAAGTTGTTTAAAATTAGGTTGATCAATTTTCTGGAAATCCAGCTTATATCAACATTCAGGTTTGTTTCTTCTATTCACTATGCCCACGAAGTGTTTTTTAGTTCGATGGGAACATGATGTTAAGATTCCGGAGAAAAAAAAATTATCAGCTCTTTAATTGAGTTCAGCTCAGGCTCGTCAAAAATATAAGGTCCAAACTTTTCCCATTCGAATTTGTGCAATTGCATTAACAGAGCATTCATCTTTAAAACAGTAAGCATCGTCATTATAAGTTTCCGGTAAAACTGGTATGAGAAAAACTCCGTTTTCAGGATCAGGAATCCAACTGATTTTCGGCAAATTAAAGTCCCCAGTTATGTAGAGAATGGAGTTTTGCGAGTTTGAAACTACATGAGATATATTCTCAGCGTGCTTATTGTAAATGTCACTCCCAGACTTAGGAGGCATATAAGAACATGAAAACAGGAAAGATTTATCAAAAATAACGGATTAGACGCAGATAAACTCAATATCGTTATGAATTCCGGCAAGTTTTATGGAATGGTAGAAAGATTTCATTGCAATAAGGACACCACCACCTTCAGATTTATTGCTTGAATAAAAATTTTGGTCACAACGGAACACATTAAAGTCATTACACAAAATTTCATTATCACGGACAGTATCATTACGCCAAGTTTCAGAGAAAATATGAGCATCATAATCAATGTTAAACGATTTGACATATAAATCTTTTAACAAAGAATATTGTGATAAAAACAAGAAACAGCAGAAACAGGAAGGTTATTTAGTTTTTTGACGTCTGTGCAGTATTTTGAAGAGTTTCACGATTAACAGTTTGCCGCGAACGGTTTTTGAATTCCCGCACAACAGTATTTTCAGGCCATTTTAACGGATCAACAATTACATTAAACAAACAACTAGGTAGTTTAAAGGTAAAAGATGCAATTTCTTAGGCAGTTTTAAATTTAAATTTGTTACAATAGATTCCATGGATGTTTTCAAGATTCAGTACCGCTTTTATATAGTTAACGATATCATCTTCTTACGTAGATGAATCGAACCTCGATAGAAATATAGTTTTTTGTGGTGAGACCAGTTTCAAAGTAGGTAAGACCACACCTTTAAGAGGCAAAGAACACTTATTAACAGGAATCACATCATTATTCATGGTTTTATTAGAATTATTAGGCACTGCTGTGACCATCACTTCATGTGTTGGAGGACTATGCATCAATAGTTTTCAATGAATCGGGCTCGGAATCAGGTACATTATTAGGAATAGGCTTTGGATCACGTTCAGTATTTTTTTTTTATTTTTTTAAGGGTTCAGGTTCACACTGACTTTCAGTAATTTTTTGTATTTTGTTAGATGGCTCTGCTTGTCTTTCGGCTCATTTGTTATACGGAACGTGTAAAAGGACATAAGAAAAGGCGTTAATTGCCGATTTTATTTCACTGATTGCATTTGAATTTTAAAGAGTTCAGATGCATTTTCGTTTACCCTCGAAAAAAGCTGGAAACACTTACTTAAATTGCATTTATCGCAAAAGTAGTGAACATTTGAATTTTCACTTATTAATTTGAAGGTGCACAAGATAAATGAATTAGGGACTTACATATACCACTGCACAAAATATACAGTTCATCAGATTTAATTTCACATAAAAAAGAGAAACACATTTATGCCATTTTTATTGTTAAAATACGTTCAAATTTTAGTGACTTTACTGTAGGTATTATGCGAGTTTTTGAGCACTGATAAGTATGCAATTGAAGTTGTTGTTAAAAAATATGTTCGCTATAAGACTCCTTTAGATATCAATGCTAACACACTGAATGTTTGCTGAATTAGGAGAGTATTCACAAATTTCAACTCTTATAGAAAATTTTTCACTTTCAGCTTTTTGGCAAAATAAAATAATTACCAATTTAACCCTTTTAACACAATATTTAATCAAAACACAATAAAAACAGATGCACAAAGACTTAAAATAGCACAAGTCAACAATTTAGGAATACGCAGGTTTTACAATTTGACGAAAAAATATAATCGAAATAGACACAATATTTTATAACTAACACTTTCAACAGGTTTTCCAGAAGCCGCTTACGCTTTAATTCTGAATAATAACTCAGAAAAATCTACTTAAAATAAACTGATGCTAAGTCTTCTACTTGATTGAATACTCTTAATATAAAAAATAAACTTTCTAAATTAATTTTCATATTATTATATAGAATTTGTATAATTATTTATTTTATTTCTTTGTTATATTTTAGCCTTGGCCACGAGACAAAACAAAAACACCACCCCTGTTGGAAATTATTGCAACCGTGATTTTGCTGGTATAGTTCACACTAGCAGTAAGCTCAGCTAGAAAAATCGTTAAATTGCGTAATGACAAGGTGCTTTTTGCTAAAAGTCATCTGACGAGCTCACAAGCTAGCACCGGAAAAAACGGAATGTTTTCTTGGACTATAGGCCGCTAAACGTTTTAATTCTGAATAATTATTCAGAAAAGTTCAATTAAAATAATCTGATCCTAAGTCTTCTACTTGGTTGAATATTCTTAATATACAAAAAAAACTTTTTAAATTAATTTTCATATCAGTATATAGAATTTGTATCATTGTTAATTTTATTTCTTTGTTAAAGCTTAGCCTTGGTCACGAGGCAAAACAAAAACACCACCCCCAGTTAAAAATTATGACAACCGTGATCTTGCTGGTTTAGTTCACATTAGCTTTTTGTCAAAATAGTTATGTAAGCTGAGCTAGAAAAATCTTTAAATTGCGTAATGACAAGGTGGTATTTGTTGGACGTCATCTGACGAGCCCACAAGCTAGCAATGGGCGAAAGGCAATGTTTTCTTGGACTATAGGCTGCTAGACGCTTTTATTTTGTATAATAATTCAGAAAAATCCACTTTAAATTAACTGATCCTAAGTCTTCTACTTGGTTGAATATTCTTAATATAAAAAATAAACTTTTTAAATAAATTTTCATATTAGTATATAGATTTTGTATCATTATTTATTTTATTTCTTTGTTATAAAAAAATGTTTCATTCAAAACGAAAACAGCCCCTTCTCCATCATCTCAATTGCCTAAATAACAAATGAAAAAAAAATAATATCCCTTTGGGATGAATTTGGTTTAGGTTGCATTGGTAGTCGATACTAACGCCGTTATTAACAGCTAGTGGCCATTTTTTCCGGTGTCCCTTCTTTTTGTATTTATTCAATGGTTTTGCCTTATTGGCCTTATGCAACCGTGCGAATTCCAACATTTCGCATAAAAATTCGATATAAGTATCGGAAGATTTCCCGTACCGCAACGAGTGACGTCTTGAGTTCATCTTCTTTTGCCGCACGAATGAATAATCTGTATTGTTCCTTAACGTTGAGCCACAGCTCCGTCAGATTAATGCGGTACGTTTCCGCAATGGACTTGAAAATTTCTTTTCGATTTTCTTTGAAAAACGCGTGGAACTCGACCAGCGTATCGCACGACAAAATTAGTTCTTCTAAACTCATGCCGCCAATAAAATCGCACTAATAAAACACCGAAAAAACAAAAAAAAAAAAAAACAACCACCGCTTTATATTTCCCTTTTTGAAACACCAAAACAAAAAAACCTGGTAAATTTGACACCGTTCCATTTTTACCGTATGCCAACTGCACCATTTTCACCTTTTTATCCTTAATATCTTTAACCAACTACTAAATACGCGTACAGTTAGCACTGTTCTAATTCAACCGTAAGCAACAATACTCAAAATAAGAAAAGATTTATTTTGTACCTGTACAAACTCAAGCTTTACGATGTTGCTGCTGCAGATAACGTTTATTGAAGTCTTAAAGATGTTGCTGTTGAAGGCGCTGACTGGAAAATATATATCGTGGTCCTCTGTTTGCACCCAATGGAACTTGGCAATGGGATCTCCCAACGATGTCGAAATAAAGAAATTTTATAATTTCTAAGCAAAAATGGTTTCGAATAAAAAATGGGATTACCCTAAAAAATGGGATTACCCAAGCAATCGGTTGTCTGCCCTCCAACACCCAATAGTTTCGATCACCAAAGCACAAATTGGTTTCGACCAAAAAAATGCCTTCTGCCTTCCAACCATGAATGGTTTCGACCACCAGGCACAAAATGGTTTCGAACAACGAATCCAAGCGGTTGTCTGCATTCTCCAAAAATTAATGGGATTGCCCAAAGCGCACAATTTTAATGGCGTTACCCGGCCGAATGGACCAAAATGTTCGGGATTTTGTTCTGCCTAGACCTTTATTCAACAGGCGTGAGGTAGGTTTATATTCCTTACTTTGAGCGGGGAATGGCGTCCACTGTTCTTCTTAAATTTCTCAAATATAATCGACCACAAGATTTTCCACGAGCAAACATCAAAACAAGAAAACTTTTTTTACTTTTATTTCAAACTGAATTCTTTATTCCTTTAAGTATTACTTTGGGGGTAAGTGAACTTTGGTTCACTGATAAGGCAAAAGACTTTAATACTTTATTAATTTTAATTTCTCGAATTAGTTTACTTTAATTTACTCTTTGATAAGCTGGTGGTCGCTGGGCAGGTTGAACGTAGAATGAAAAATTGAGCGATAATTTTGACATTTGTGAAAACCTGACACATGTCATATCAGTGGTTAGCAAGGCAGAGGGTGGTGCAAAAGATTGAAACGCAAACCGAGGTGCGTAACTGCTTGCGATTGGTTGCGTTCCACCCTTTAACTAGAACACATTCACTTGTGCGAAAAAGGAATTAACTCAGCCAGAAGGCAAAGCTACTTCTACACTAACAGCTCATCACGTACTGCTTCCCCATCTGGTTCACGATGACAAAGACATATCTAAGGAAACTGGCAGTGTTCGAGAGAAAGAAACTACGAATCTGCACGGTATGCATTACGACAGGATACGAAGAAAGCAAGTCAGCAACAAGAGACTCTATGAAGAATAGAGTCAATTGCCAAAAGAACTGTGCGATGCTGTCTTCCATGCAGTTTTCTGCAGGTGATGATCCAGAATCATCTGGTGTAGATCGATAGGTAGAGAGAAAAACATGAAGAACCTCGTTCCAGTTGGGAGTATCAACAAACATTTTTTTTAGTGATGTTTTAAATGTGCGGACCATTCTTTCAGCAGTCATATTCAATTCAGGATTGAAAGGCGCTGATATCACATGGTGAATTGAGTTGCTTCGACAAAAATTCTGAAATTGACTGGACGTGAACTGGGTGCCGTTGTCGGATACCAGCGTCTTAGTAGTCCTTCTTGGGTGAAAATCGAACGCAGTGCTTGAATCGTTGCTTCTGACGTTGAAGATGCCATTCGGATGACGAAAGGGAATTTCGATTTGGAATCCACCACGATTAACCACATCTGTTTCTGAAAAAGACCGGCAAAATCAACGTGTAATCGTTCCCACACGTTTTCAGTCGTTGGCCAGCTGCTATATTCCCTTGGAGAATTGTAAGCGATGCCTTGGCATGCGAAGCATCTGGAAACAGTCTTGCACATATCATCGTCAATGCTGGGCCACCAGCAATATCGTCGAGATATCTGCTTCATTCGGGTAAGACCCCAATGGCCTTAATGAAGAAGTGAAAGTACCTTAGGTTGTAGCTGTTGTGGTATGACTACTCTCGGGCTTTCACTGTAGAAGATAAGAACGTCATTAGTTATTTCAAGAAATAACTTTCTAAGAAAGTAAGGAAATAAATCTTTAGATTCCATGATTTTATTTGGCCATCCTTTCTCTATAAAATGAATGACCCTGCTGAGTACTGGATCAATCATTGAAACTTTAGCTATAGCGTGGGAGTCTATAGGAAAGTCTTCAACGAGTGAAAAAGCGATGTCGTTGATATGATGTGCAGCTTTCTCGGTTTGGTCAAACACTTTATCGGGTCCCTCAGGTAACCGCGAAAGGCAATCCGTGTTCCCATGTTGTTTTGTGGGACGATAACGGATGGTGTAGGTGTATCCCATAAGGATGAGTGCCCACCATTGAAGACATTGTATTGTCATATGGGGCAGCTTTTTCGAAAGGTTAAAAATAGTTACGAGTGGCTGGTGGTCAGTGATCAAATTGGCGTCCATACAGGTACTGATGTAATTTTTTTACTCCGTAGATAATGGACAGAGCCTCCTTCTCAATCTGGCTGTATTTTACTTGTGAACTATTTAGGGTCTTTGAAGCGAATACGTAGCGTCTTTCTGTCCTATCTGGGTATACATGCAAAATAACGGCGCCAATCCCATGGGATTATGCATCTGTTGCGAGCGTTATTGGATAATCGTCACGAAAATGAACAAGTCGGGTTACTTTAAGAATGTCAGCCTTGAATTGATCGAAAGCTCTCTGTTGTTCATTCCCCGAAATAAAAGGTTGATCTAATGAACGTAGTTTGTTAAGTGGGGCTGCAACCTGTGCAAAATTTTCGATGAACTGATTGTAATAGTTCAGTTTGCTGATAAACGCCTCAAGGTCTTTTAAGTCTTTTGGCTCAGGCAAATTCTGAATAGCTGCAAACCGCACTTCCGATGGTCTTAGCAGCATCGATGACATGACCCAAGTAGTTAATTTCACATTTCTCCAAACGGCATCTTAAACCATGTCGTTCCAAACGCTCTAGAAGAGTTTGAAGGTTTCTTAAATGTTCAGTATTTGTTCGCCCCGAAACGGTAATGTCATCTAAATATGACGTGCAGAAGTCTATGTCAGACGTTAGTTGCTCAATATACCTTTGAGAAATTCCAGTGGAGCTTGAGGTTCCAAAAGGTAAACGTTGGTATTCAAAAAGACCAATTTCAGTGCTTATAACGCAAAGTTTCTACGATTAAAGGGACTTGGAGATAGGCATCGCACAAGTCTATCTTAGTAAAATATTTCTGGGGATAGGGTGCCGATCGAAATCTAATTGTGGGTTAATTGTTATGCGAAAATCGCCACAAATTCGTAGACTTCCATTTGATTTTTTAACAACCACAATGGGTGCTGCCCATTGGCTAGTTTCAACTGGTCGTAAAATACCTAACTGCTCTAAACGCTTTATCTCAGCACGTACACTTTCTTTTAAACCAAAAGGAACAGGTCGATGCTTTAAATATTTTGGCTTACAGTTCGGCTTTAACCTCAAATGAGTTACAAACAGCTTGCTGCATCCAAGTTCTCGACTAAGTACTGCTTTGTGCTTTTCACATATGGCTTTTGCCTCGTATGTCAAAATATTTTCCATTTGCAGGACTGACTCGTCTTCTTGAAAATGTATTGAAAAATCAAATGCATCGAACCAATCTCACCCCATGATATTAGTGCCATTCGAACTCTCGCTAACTAAATATGACAGGTTGCGAACTTTATCTCTCCAGCGAATCGTTGCATCAACAACACCTTTAATAGGAACCTCCGTAAGCTTTTAAAGAACGATTAGTAGTTTTGCAATGCGGCTCCCCTAAGGCTCTTATCAGTTGACTACAATCAGTGGGAAGCAACACTTGCCGTTACTACCGTTTATGAGCCGGCGACTCATATTCGTATTTTGTTCGCCATCATCAGTTGGGAATGCCAGCCCCGGATCGCTCAATTGGCCTTTATGACAGGTGGCTATATTCTTATATTTTTGTATATTTGGCTACTTCACACCACAAGACTTCATAAGGGTCCCCATTCTAAATGAACCTGGTTTCATAGTAGATGATGGGCTTGGTTTCGCAGATTCGGAAAAAGGGCTATGGCGCAATGCACGATTATGACATACAACCCTGATCTCTATAATTCATTGACTGTCGAGTTTTCTTATGAAAAATTTGTTTAATTCGTACGAAATCTAGAACACCTATTTTTTTTTTTTTTTTTTTTTTACACTATCAGATCCTGTTCATAAGGAGCTTAGAGCAAGCTTCAGCTTATGAACCAAGATTTGCCAACACATTATATGTGTTCCACTGGCTCATCACTTAGTGCTGGTGTTAGTTGTTAGTAATGTAAAACAAATCACTACAATAACACAAGCACTATAATACAATAAAACATATAATTTAACAATACAAAATACATAAAACATGAACTAAAAGCGTGGAGCACTGGTTTTAAGTACATTTTTAAGATTTATTTTATTGTCATTAAAATCAATAATTTTAGAATTTAAATTGAAAAGCCTGCACATGCGGGTAAACGGCTCATTCATACCGTAATTAGTCCGATGGTGTGGACAATATAGGAGCTCAAGGCTACGCAGATGGTGAGCAGCCCCACGATAATTGAGTCCAACACAAGTAAGTAGATCAGGTGCATCTAATGCGCCCGAAAGAAGTTGGTGGATAAAAACTATATCGTTATTTACACGCCTCTGTAACAAGAACTGAATGTGTAGAAGCTGAATTCGGTGTTCATAAGGTGGAAGGTTATAAGGATCTGTCCAGGGAAGACCTTTCAAGGCAAAACGAACAAAATTATGCTGAACTGCCTCTATCCTAGATCTATGAACATCATAGAACGGAGTCCATACTTGCAATGCGTATTCCAGATGCGGACGAACAAAACAGTTGTATAAAGATAGGGTAACATAAGGGTCTTGAAACTCTTTGGACCATCTTTTTACAAATCCTAACATTGAGATAGCCTTTTTAACAAGAGAGTTGATGTGCTCTGTGAAATCTAGACTTGGATTGAAGACGATTCCAAGGTCTTTAAAACTAACAACACGGCACAATGTATGTTGTGAAATATTATAGTCATGTGATTGGTACTCCTTTCTTTGGAAAAGTCATAGTTTGACATTTCGCTGGGTTAAGGTTTAATCCATTCTTGCTGCACCAAGTACAAAAGCTATCAATGTCGGCTTGCAGATTCACACGATCACCGCTTGAGCATATAGATTTAAAAATCTTCATATTGTCAGCAAAAACCAGAATTTCACTATTGCGAATGCATGATGTTACATCATTAATAGCAAGAATAAAAAGAATGGGACCTAAATGACTTCCTTGTGGTACTCCAAAGTTGGCAGTAAAAGGGTTTGAAAATGTTTTTCTCAATTTCACCTGGTAGGATCTATTTCGAAGATAAGAATATATCCAATCAATAAATCCAGCAGAAAATCCAAAGGCCTTAAGTTTAAGAATTATAATGTCGTGGGAAAGTTGGTCAAAAGCTTTTGAAAAGTCGGTATAAATGCAATCTAGTTCCTGTCCGTTTTCCAAAGCATTGGAGCACTTGTGTAAAAACGTTAGAAGGTTCGTTACCGTTGACCGCCTCTGTATAAATCCATGTTGTTGATTACAGATAATATTTTTGCAGAAAAACGTCATACTATTACAAACCACTTGCTCACATAGCTTTGGAATACAAGAGAGTTTGGCAATCGGTCTGTAGTTTTTTATGTCAGACTTTCTACCCTTTTTAAAAACGGGTGTAATACTTAAGGGATAGCTCGAAAAGAAGTTGAAGAGGAAAAGCTGTAATGGAGCTACATTTTTTTAGTATAATTGGAGGAATGCCATCTGGGCCTGGAGAGTAGTCATCTTTTAGCAATGAAAGAAAATATAAAATTTTGTCATGTTCCATCGGAACGTTGTTAAAAGTAACTTGAGGACAGTCACGCAAATATTCAAAGAACTCGACATCAATTTCAACACGAGTGTCAATAAAAGAGTTACTAAATTTTTTTGAAAATGCATTACAGATATCAGAAGAGCTCGTTAACGAAGAATCATTATAAACAAAGTTTATCGGATATCCGTCAGACTTCTTTTTTGAATTAACAAAATTCCAAAACTTCCTTGGATCAAGTTTCAATGAAACCTCCATTTCCCTTAAGTAGTCAGAGTATAAACTTTTAGAAAGGTTATTAAACTGCTCAAAAAGCGAAATATACACATTATGATCCAAAGTTGAAAGACTTTTGATATAAGTTTTCCAAGCCTTATTTTTTTTGTTACGAAGAGATGTGAGTTCCTTTGTAAACCATGGATGTGAAACTTGGGTACTTTTAGACAGTTTAGTAGGAACAGATTTTGCTTAGCAGTTATTGAAAATAGTATAAAATTCAGTAACTGCAACGTCGCTATTAGTTAAAGAAATATCTGAAATACCAGAGGAACTTAATTCATCATAAAGTAATTGAAAATTAGCTTTACGAAAATCAAGAGAATATGAACAGTCATGAGACTGAGTGTTATTGAGCAAATGGCAGCTCAAATCCAAAAATATGTCAAGGGGAGGATGGTAGCTGTCTATATTAGATAAGGCTGTGGCAGGTACTACCACAACAACACTAGCAGCGTCAGATGAAAAGACTAAATCGAGAATTCGATTTTTTAAGTTTTTAATACAGCTAACTTGCTGTAAGTCAGTACAAATAATATTATCCAAAAGAAGAAGCTCCTGTTGAGAGGAAGTAGAAGATGCTTCAAAAAAGGACTCGTCGTCTGAGGGGATCCAATTAACGTTAGGCAAATTGAAGTCACCCACCAGTAAAATATTACTATTAAAGCCAGCTGTAACAATTACATGATCCAAAGCTAAGGAGACCTCAGAATAAATTGCTGCTGGACTTTTAGGAGGAATATAAACATTCAGAATGTAAAAATCTTTGGATTTAATTGAAATTCTGAGGCAAATAAGTTCAATTGATACATTAAAAGGTAAGATTAGATGTGAGGTGATTACGAACAGAAATCAAAACACCACCACCAACTTCTTTGGGCTTATCTACATGACGATCTCTTCTGAAAACATTGAACTCATCGTCAAAAATTTCCTTGTCTAAAAAGGTGTCATTGAGCTATGTTTCAGTAAGAACAATGATATCATGCGGAACAGCCTGAGATTTTTTGAAAATTTCAGCAGTTTTGCTGCGAATCCCTCTAACGTTCTGGTAGAAGAGGGATAACCTATTTAGTTTTTTGAAGCAGGGATTTCCGAAGATTTTCGATTAACTCTTTGTTTAGAACGCACCAAAAATTCCTTAACAAGAGTATCGGTAGGCCAATACTTGCTATTACAAAGAGCATCAAATAATGATGGGGGAGCTGTTATTTTGAAAGAGGATACGAAGCTATCAGGTTTACTGATTTTAGTGCATTTAATGCATGAAGAAGAAGAGATACATTTGATGTCCACCAGATGTTGGAGTATATCACTGGATTGAAGGTTGGGGTCCAGTCGGGACACAAATATTAATTTTGGCCTAGGTACTGCTTCAATTTTTTTCGGTGCTACAGAGGTTATCACGGAAAGAGAACTAATGGTAGGATTTTCAATCTCAACTGTTTGGATGGGCGTATCAACGGAAGCTATTGGTTGATCTAAGTCAGCATTTAAAATGATGGCGGGTGAAATGTTCATATCCTGGAAAGGAACTGAAGCGTTTTCAACTGTTTTATTATTATTGCTCCTAAGGTTCGTACGTTTAGGAGCAGGGTAAGGGTTTATCGATGACGATGAACCCTAGCGGCCTCTTTTCTTGCTCTTAGAAGAACTAGAAATTTTTTTTTGATTTATTATTTCAGTTGAAACTAAGTTATCATCATCTGTTGAAGTTGATTTAACAGATGTTTCAGTCTCTAACGGAAATGAGTTGACATTTGAAATTATAGAATTGAAATGCACTAAGAGATCTTCAAATGTCTTCGAAATTTTCAAGACATTTTAAATGTTTTAGAAAAAAAATTCGTTTACGAATTCAATTCAGAACGAAAATCCGATTAGGCCCCATAACAATACTTGAATGTCTGCATTTGAATATAAAATTATAATGCGGAGTTTGAGAAACGAAAATGCCTTTTTTTCAACTGAGAGGCATGAATACGCCCTTTCCCTTATAAGCTTATTTTATTTTCGGATACCTTCGGAAAGAGATTTCGCCCACGATCTGGCAACACTCTAGGTAAGTAGGTTCTCTTTCGTTTTCTTATTTATACTTTACATTCTTTAGCAACACTGAACTCACCTACACACGATGTATAAGCTCGAATTCTTCTGACCTGGGGCCTATAACACAAAGTGTTGAAAAGTCTAAATTCACTAGTACAAACTTCATTGTCCGACTAGGACAATTGTATTTTGTAACACAACGTTAAACTTGTCAGAATAATAAATTTCCCTCGACTAATCCACACTGTTTGACAAGTGGTCAGCGAAGAGATAAGGAGAAAAATTTCGGAGAACACGAAAATTGCTTTATTTAACAAAATAAGAGATTTCGGTGTTTTTGTTTATTTTTTTTTTTTTTTTTTTGATTATTTGTCGAAGTCAGAATGAAAAATATATTTTTAGTTAAATATAATTGGAATTCTGTGTTTATTGTCTTATTTTTGTAACAAAAAGTACACTTGAAGGCGTATGATATGTTCAATTCACTTGTCCAAAATAGCTGTAGTTGAACAAGTATTTCTTGATTCATGTCACCTTCTGTTAAAGAAATGAGGAAGTCAAAAAATTTCCAACATGTCATATTGCATCATGACACTTGTATATTGTATAGGGGAGCTCAGGCTTCTTATTTTGTGTTACCGGATTTCTTACAAGTTGTCTGTTCTTACCTGTCCTACAAGTACTTGTTACGTTGAGTTATATGTTCGAGGAGTTTGTAGGTTTTAGTTTGGCAAGAATGTCACACCGCTATGGCAAACCAGTAGATAGGATATAAGAAACACATTTTACATAATTCGAATATAATGATAAATTTAGTTCTACTCTGTGTAAATATGCCAAATAAACATCGGCCTGTGGCAATAGTGCGCCCTATAAAACTTTGCGCTACACAATATTAAAATAAAATGCACAACTGGGGCGGAAATCGTTAAACAGTCTGATTTTTTTCCAAAAGGCGTATAAAACTCACCTGTCTTACTCGCTTCTTTGATGTACTAACTCGAAATATACCCACCGAGTGCAGACCATGCTTCTCCAAATGCCTTATGCATTCATGGACAAACGTTGGCACTTGCCTTTCAGTATGTTCAACACCATCCATTATTCCCGGTGGCGTTATGGAATCGTTAAGTTGCAAATCCTCATAATCCAGACTGGATCCTAGAACATCGGACCGACTGCGTGATATTTGCATAGCAGCCGTTTCGACCAGATTATCATTATCATTCAAAACACCGCTGGTGATGTTACTTGAACTACTTTCGGAATAGGGACGATTATAGGTTTCCGAGGGTAGGCTTTCACACGATCGAACCTATTACGGTGATTCATTAAAAATGTTCCAAAAAATTTCTCTGCCAAATTGGCTTCTCGCGCCACAGGAAATTTCGTCAAAAAATTAATTGAAAAAAGCCCGTAATTCTCCATATCAAAATTATACTTATTTCCCTAGAAAAAAAAACGCCCAAAAAGTTTAAAAGCAGTGGACGCGCCCCAACTGTCCCTTTGATCTTATAAGCCAGTCACCTTAATGCTAAAAAAGGTCAAACTTGTCACAAATCAATAACAAGTTGAAACCATTTTCAAAAATTTTTTTTGGTGATTACAATAAGGGAACAAAAGTCTGCACTTTTTTTTTGAAAGCATAAAAAGTTATTAATAAATTACGAAAATATTTTTTTTTAAATGGTTGTTTTATCAAAAAAAAAAAATAATCTTTTTCATGAAAAAACTAAAAACGCCATATTGTAGAACTGCAAATAGTACTGTACATTGGCAACAAAAAACTATGACTTGATATTTTGGACTTACCGTTAAGTAGTAATGGTCGATTCTTGTGGTTGCAACTTTTTTGAATTGTTAAAAAATCAAATATTTTTTTTCTGCTATTTTCTGCAGTTAAAATTCTGTAAAAATTTTCGTGTTTTACTTGAATCTAAAGAAAGATTATATAAACTATGATGTTTAATTGTTTAAAATAGTGTTTTTTTGTTTGTGTTTGTTTTTTTTTTTGCTTTCATCTACTTAAAGGTTCGTTGATACGGATCAAACAATACTTTTTGAATTAAAAATAAATTAAAAATAAAATTCTCAGCAAAAAATATTAAAACAACTTTTTCGACCAGTTTTTTTTTATCATCACCCCAAATTTAAATGTTATTAATAAGAAACCCTTTCAGTTATTTTTTTACTTTGGCTTCACTATAGTGAACAAAATTTCTTTATAAAAAGCGTTTTTTAGATGCAAACTTAATAGCGCAAAATTATAGTAAACCTATATTTAAGGAATTAACGTGTCACCACTTAACATTATTTCAACTTAAGAACAGTTGTCTAACTTTTACTCAAGAATAAACACTTTTTAAACTTCCAGTTATTAATTCCACTGAAAGGGGTTGTTGATGAAATTATGTAGTGTTTGTGTGTAGTTAAATTCCACAAAATCGATTTCAAGATAGGGAGCTGTCATTCTCTCAGATATTTTAGTGTGTTGCTTTTAAAATATAATGCGAAGGTTTGCTGTTTTTAAAGTTAGACAACTTCATTAGAAAATGTATGCTTATGCCGTTTATAATACATAAAAAAGTATTTTTAACCAAGTTTCACATTAAATTGCTCTTAGTTTCGAGTTAAATCGACTATAATTTTGCGCCAATGCTTTTATTCATTTCCAATCAACCACTGAAAACTAAATGGTCCTACAACTTTTACTTTTAAAGACATTAAATAATGAAGAAACATGCCTCATCATAAAAACAAGACGAAACTAGTCTAAAAGTAATTTAAGCTTAAATTTGTATTTCTTGTTTTTATGGGGATGTAGGTTTCGTTCTTTTTAAATATCTTGAAAAATATCTTGAATGTCGTAAGGCATCTGGTTTTCAAAAGTTGGTTATAAATTAATAAGAACATTAAATTGTGATCAAAAAAAGATACTCAAAAAGTTTTTTTTTGTAATAAAGGGATGCCGAAGTAAAAATTTAGTTCTCCTTGTGCAATAATTTTTTGAGTTTACAAAAAAAAAAAAAAATAGTCGTCGTTTAAAAAAATATTTGGTTAATATTTTTTGTTGGAATTTCAATTCTCAATCCAAAAAAAATAGTTTGATCCGTATCTACGAGCGTTTAAGTAGATGAAACAGCAAAAAACCAATACCAAACAAAAAATCAATATTTAAGAAAATTAAAAATCGTAGTTAAAACAAATATGGTTTTAAAATCTGATTAAAATATATTTTTTTTGACAAGAAAAAGCCGTTTTAAAAAAAATCTTATTTTTGTTATTTGTTAATAACTTTTTATGCTTGCAAAAAAAACCGCTAGACTTTTGTTTCCCTATTTTGACTCACTAAAAGAAAATTTTTAAAAGTTTCTTTGACTTCTAATTAATTCGTGACAGGCTAAATTCTGAGGTGACTGGACTATTATCCCTACTGAACTCCTTACGTGAAATTTCAGATTACGACTCACTGATCTTTTGCAAATTTCATGGCATCATACATATATGTATATATATTTGGCACTTTTTAACAAAGAGTTTTGGTTCCAAATTGACTAGCCAAATTGAGCCATAAACTATATTTTTTGGTCTTATTTGCAATCGAATTTTAAAATTGGGCAGAAAGGATATATTTTTTGGTATTATTACTTTTTAGTTAATTTAACCAAAAATTTTTTGTAATTTCCTTGAATTCCTGCAAATTTTTTCTTTTTATTTTTTTTGCCGAAATTTCCTTTGACATAAATTCAGGGAGCCGTCAAATAGTCAAACCTACCTTATTGCTCCTAAACAAGGAAGTTAGAGAACTGCTATATCCCCTATCAGACGCCGCTGTAAGGTATGTTCTGCGCTTTTGATCGTATGCCAAACAGTTTTCCAAAGAATTCCCAAAAATTTTGCTGCTCGAGCCTGTAAGATGTTTTCAATTAAAAAGTTTGCAGGGCCTTCAACTGATCTAAAAAAACCTTTAAATTCTTTTCTTCCAATATCGAAGAAACTAGTAGTCATAGCCTTCTTTTTCGCTAGAGGTCTCCTCTTATGAGACTTATCGGAATTTTCAGTGTCTATTTGATCGGAAAATATAGATGGTTTAATTCAGTTGCAATGTACACCAAAAGGGTGGCTTACCTGAAGGAGCTGCAACACTTACACCAATATTAAGTTGGTTAATTTTTTCAATGGCTACACGGTGGAGAATCTTCGATTCAACATTTGTCAAATTCTGTAGGTGTGAATTTGTGAGAATAACTATCCGACCGCTATCAGAAGTCCAGGTACAGTTGCCCTAAAAACTTTATAAATAAGGGAATGTTACCAGAAAATTAAATTAACTTACCCTTGGTGTCCATTCCACCTTTGTTGGTGATGATATCTTTGTCTGACTCTTGGACCTCGTTTTAAAAATCTTTTTCGTAACAAACTCTCCCACATTCGATGAAGACTTGGACTTTTGCATATCACTGTTGTAAGTTTTCGAACCTTAAATTCAAGATAAGAAAACGGAAAATTAAAACAAAGAAAACTTAATTTAAACGATACACTGAATATACAGAATAAAAATTGACAAAATTACTGTAGCTATGTCCAGATGCAGTGGTTCCTACTGACATTATTGAGTCACTGCTATTTGTGTTGCTACAAGGTGATGGTTGGCAGCCAGCTGAACAGTACTGATCCGATCTTTCCTGATGGTGACCCGTGCCATGCCAGAGATTTGAAAGAAACTGAGTGCTTGAGTGCAGAATTCCTGAAGGTGTTGGTGTGTTGTCGCTTTCACCATGCCCATAAGACTGTGTTGCATTAGTCGGGGAAGTTGGAGCCGATAAAGATGGCTTATAATGTGCTGGATACTGATACAAAGCTTTAGTGGTGGATGGACTATTATGTTGCTGTTGTTTAATTTTGACGTCGTAATATTGCTTCTGTTGAATCCGCTGATTTAAACTCTTACACCAGTTCAAGTGTGCTTCTTCAAGAACACCGGTATTCTCATGACCTCTTATAAAATCTAGTGATATTAAGGGCCAAGCATCAAGTGTTTGGGTGGCTTTACTGTTACCATCGTCCATACCAGGAGGATTTATTTCACTCCTAGTTCTGATGTCTCGAATATTGCGATCATAGTTAACCCGCTTGAATCGATTTGCGTTGTCATCGTGGATGCTCTTCTTGTGCGCCATTTGCAAGTAACGTTTTATCGTATCACCTACAGACTGTGACACGTCTTCGTTGTCAATGCTGCTCTTACGGCGGTGACTAAAGCCAGCTGTTCTGTCATTCTCATAGTCAGTTTGCTGACCAACGGCTGGAGCAACCATACCCACGGCCTCTTGCCGCTTACTTTCTTTGTACCCTTTTGCCAGGCGTTCGATTTCATGCAGGTGAATGAAGTTGGTTTGAGTGCCGCTGGTTGCATAAGAAATTTCTCTGACTAATTTCTTTGTGGATTTTACAGGAATTGATGGGCTTTGAAGATGCAGTGTGCTTGACAATGGTGTTGGTAGGTTTAGGGTGGATGGGGGAATACGTTTACTTGATTCGTAGCTGGGCGATAGAGGTGCTGAAGAGATGGATTTAGTCGGTAACTTAAGGCCATAATGGGGAAGAAAACTGATTTTCCTGAAAAGGAACATTTAGTACTACCTTCTCGCCTAAATTGCCATAGGCTGGATAGTGACGAAGCGTGTTTGAGACTTGCTTTTGGACCGGTGCTTGCTATGGAATGTTTACCTATAACTCGATGGAGTTGCTGTTTTTTAAGCTCATTGTAAATTTGTTTAAGCAAAACTTTATCTTCTAAAATGTTTGGGGTAATGTGTTCCTGGAGTATAATGGCGCGGCAGGTAGCACTACAGCTTAGCGTTTGCAACCGTTGGAGCAACTGATCGATTTCGGAGAGAGCTTTAATACCTTGAGCAAGTCTGGCGAGAGGCGGCAGAAAGCCAGGGCCACGCGATGACATTGCCATCGATTGCATGCTGATTTCCTGGCTTACACCACCAGGTCGCTGAGCTGATGGCGATGAAGTCTGATCTGGTCGGACCGTTTTTCTACCCAATAACGTTGTGATCTTCACCGTCTCATTAAGCTTCAAATAACTTGAAAGCAAATCGATTAGATGATCAGCGTTTCGAGTCTCTTCTATTTCGTTGTCAAGATTAGTTCCTTTGTGGCTATGAGATAGAAGAAGTTTAAGGCGTCTTTTTGAATTCCTAGTGGCACCCATAGCCCCGGGATATGAGGCCTTGCGTCGGCAAAAGATGAACCTGGGTTCGTTTTCACATACATTGTGAAAGTGATTTTCGCATTTGTTGATGTCTTCTGGCCGATTTTGAGCACCTTCTGGGATAAGTTTTCGACCAGCGTCGGCCATGTATTTCCAGGTTTTTCGCGTTAGTAGCCATCTTTCACGTTTTTTTTCTTTTTTATCTTTCACAGACGGAACTCTGCGGCTGTAAATGCTTGACTGTTGTGATATTGTTAATAACGATGCCGGGTTCGCACTTAAATCGTTGAATATATTTTCAGAAAATGGTGGTCCTGTGCGTTTTTTTATTACTGTTTTTCTACTTGGCTTTCTTTCTTTCATTATATTAAGATGTTTTATTTTTGGGCAAATGTCTCGACGCTTTTTGTTGATGTTTTATGTCAAAAAACTTAATTAAGAAATCCTAAGACCCTGCGGATGACTTCAAAGGACTTCCTATTCAGTTAGCATTTATATTATATATGTATGTTTTACATTGTGCAACATTTGGAAAGAGATCTAACATTTTTGAACTTAAATATACCTACACAAAGTAAATATTAATTTTTTTTTTTAAATCTTACACGCACCTTCATACAGGGGTTTGAATGTTATGCGGTAACTTCTTAATAATTCTTGAAACATTAATCAAATAGTTTTAAATACGATCTGAGATAAAAGGCGACTTTCTTTTTATATAATGATTTCACCAGCACTTCATTCATTCAGTGATTTGTTTATTTAGTGGCAACCTTTTTGCTTACAATACATTTGGATAATTATAACATAGAGATGAGAATAAAATATATATTCTTAGCAACTATAATTTTTTTAATAACATGAAAAAATATTTAGTTTTGTGTTAATTGTTTTGAGAAAATTTTTACAAAAACTCATAGGTAATTTTACTAAAACTAACTTAAATTTGAATAATAAGTACTTAATGCTAATATAAAACTAGTGCGAAGTTGTGCAGTAATGTTATTTTAATTTTATAGTGTATTTTCATTACTTATTCATCTGTATAAAAATTTTTCGTATATTTTTGAACAGTTTTCTTTTATGGTTGGGATACCTTCAAATTCATGCAACCCAATCGTTGAAAAATGCCAAGGAAGGTTTTGAGTATCTTATTTTTGCAAATCTGAATTTTCTTGTAATGACACTCTATACATTTAAACCAACATAAAGATGCATATAGCATAGCAGGTAGGAAAACAACTTTATAAATTAATAATTTGTTTTGAAAGTTTAGATAGAAGTTTCTGTTTAAAAGTGGAAACAAGATTTTTATTGGAAATTGACCTTTATTTAATCTTTCAGAGGTTTGATTTGCATATCTTAGGCTTTTATCTAGAGTAACACCTAAATATTAGTAGTTTTTTTCCCATTGAACTGGAGAATTAGACACCATAAGATTAGTTTGAGGCAATTTGCAAGTAAAAAGCATGCTTGGGTCTTTAAGGGATTTCTTTTGATTTTCCATCTGTAAAAGTAGAGCAACTTGAAATAACAATACTAAAAATCCAAAAAATAATCAATATTTAGTGGAAAACCCATTATTTTCAATAACTGCCTTGCACCTTCTTGGCATTTCAATTAAATTTTGGATAAAATTTAATGGAATTTCATTCCAAGCCGTCTCTATCCTTTTAAAGAAATCGTCCGCACTTCTAACATTTTCCCGTTGTCCTGCTGGAAGACCCAACGCAATGGCATTTTCCATTATCCGTAGGGCAACATAATTCGCTGATTAGGACCGAACGTAGAGCAAACCTCTTTCATTTGATGCAAGACCAAAGTCCTGATGTGTTTATGACTAGCGAAACTAAGCTTAATCAGAAACACAAACTGACTAATAAAAATTACAATATCGTAAGAAGGGATCGGCCCAACTCCTCTCAAGGGGGTGGGGTCGCAATCTTCATACGAAAGGGCATTAAACATAAAGTTATAATATAATAGTGAAGTGCGAAGGTTCGGGTTGCTAGAAGCCTGCATCGTTTGCATTCCTCTCCAGCAGGGGAAAAGAATGTACGCAATCGCGGTGTACGCACCTGACGCACCTCAGCAAGCTAATTTTATCGCAGAGCTCGAAAAACTTTTCGAATGCTTAAGACTGAAATTGGATGAGAATTGTTATTTCATGGCAGGGGACCTAAACGCCAAACATGTAGATTTGGGAAACCAAATACAAAATCCTAGAGGGAACCATCTTTTTAATTGGATGGGTCGATACAATGTTGAGTGTAGGATCGACCTTTTGGCTACAGATAGGCCGTCACTTCCGAGAAGTGGTAGTTTTCTGGATTTTTTACTGCTTGACTCACGACTTGTTATAACTGACGCAACAAATCAACAGACAAGAAATTGTTTACGAACAATTGAATACGACAGTGATCACTGCGGACTTGCCACCATAATACAGCTTCCGAGCGAACTTGTGGAGTTGGATGAGTATGTGCCTGTGCACTCTTACAATTTCAGTAAGACGCGCTGGCCACGCAAGAGAAATACGTTCCGATGACATTTCTCCACCAAATGAAAGAAACCTGACGAACGTTGAGATCGACGGGTTCCTGACTCAAATGGATACGACTATAAAACGAACAATGGACAGAACAATCCCAAAATATAAGGAACAAGACCCTACCGGTTTATACAAGAACGCGACAATCGACGCACTACACCGACAAAAAAGTGGACTGCTGACTAGGTTGAAACTTCTTTACAGACGTTTCACGGACACACGTGATCTAGAGAGTAGGACATTGAAGTCGTCGATCAAAAACATTAACGTTCTGATTAGACAAAACTATAGATCGTCTATTTACTTGTATTGGGATAACAGAATTCGGGCCGTTAATTCCAGCGACCCTAGTATGTTTCCCCAAATAAATAAGATATTTAGAAGAAATGATCAAAACGAACTTCCATGTCTTAAACTTCAGAGGACAATAGATAACGAAGACGTACTTACGATTGCGGGAATAGATCCGGAGGGTGCCGTTTTCGATGATAACTTTTGTATGATAGAAGATCTTCAGGAAAAGGTAGAAGCTATAGGGGCTGCTTTCCAGCAAGTGTATAAGGTGAGTGCTAGCATTCGTCCGAATCATGACCTGGAGAACAGAGCCTTGCTGAACAATTTCTATCTTAGATATAACATAACGCAATGGCGATCTGAGAATACTGGTTTCACCGGGTTCAATGACGAAAACTTGGCAAACGCCACCATCGCCGAGCGAAATGGACCCAGTTCATTGTTAGTTTCGAAGATAGAACTTAAAAGATAGAAGTTAATTTTTCAAACATTAAAGAAAAAGATATCTGCTGGGGTCGATGGTATACCCAACATTGTCGTACGACATCTCCCTGAGGAAGCAATAGACATTTATACCACACTGTTCAACAACGCATTGAATAATGCATATTATCTAGTGAGTTGGAAAACAGCTGTGGTCCATCCTCTCCCCAAAAAGGGAAAGGACAGCTCCAATCCGGCAAATCTTCGGTCGATAAGTCTTCTTCCAAATATCAGTAAGGTATTCGAAAAGATTCTCAATAGAGCTCTGTTCAAATAGGCTGAGGACAAGAATATTATTCCAGACAATCAGTTTGGCTTTAAGGTGGGACATGACACTATGCATGCCGCGTCTAAGTTAGTTTCTGATGTTCAATGGAACAAAGCGAAAAATCAATGCACGGGTGCCATTCTTGTTGATTTAGAGAAGGCTTTCGACACCGTATGGTTAGAGGGTCTTTATCTGAAATTAACTAGATTTGGCATAAGTAAACCACTGTTATATATGCTTCATGACATGCTCAATGATAGAAAGTTTGTTGTCAAAAGTGGCAATGTAACTTCTATCACAACTTTTAATACAGCAGGGAGCTGTGAACTCGCCGATTCTTTTTAGTATTTACACCAGCGATCTGATAGGTAGTCTCAATCATGCGATTGCGTATTCCGATGACTTTGTAGCGTACAGGATGGGTCCAAAAGTTGAGGTCATCAAAATTCTCTTGCAGCGTGACTTCGACAAGATTTAGCGATATTGTGATGACTGGAAGTTAAAAATTAACTTTCAAAAATCAGAAACTATCCTGTTTAGAACCCCTTTGTCTAAGGCTTCTAGGGATACAAGAAAAAACTGGAAAAATCTAGTGAACGTTGGACCAAGTGGACATGCACTGGCGAGTTAAGATGTAGTAAAGTACCTTGGTATCTGGCTAGATCAGTATCTATATTTCAATCGACATATAGATGCTGCTCTGGCCAGAGCTAGGGGAGCGTTTGCTCTGACAAGACGGTTGTTTTATAGCAGCCGCCTTGAAAACAGGGAAAAGGTGATTTGCTACATGGCCCTCATCCGGCCGATGATTGCCTATGGGTGCCCTGCGTGGTTTCACGTTGCCCCATCTCAAATGGAAAAGATTCGGGTGTTTGAGAGGCAGTGTCTTAGGACCTGTCTTGGATTACACAGAACACCAGAGTCGGAGTACAAACATTGTTATGCCAACGAGGTCTTATACAACGGGGCCAATATAAACAGGATAGATAACTTTTTAGTTAAGCTGATTCGGGGTCACGTTGCAAGGGCGATGACCTCATTCAATGGACTTATTTTCGGGGCTTATTACTCCAATGAAGAGAGCGTTTGTCTTAACGGTTTCATCCCGCCCGAGACATTCCTCTATTAAGACAGTCGGGGGCTGATACAGGATAGATTGGCGGTTCCGTTAATCTACCACGTTGGCCGTAGAACTGTGGATCGGCGAATCCTGTATGGTCGAGACGTCGGCTCTTGGAACGGAGCAGAGCGTCTGCGGTTCAGTAGAGCTGTGCCCCTTTGGGATAAAAAGGACTTCGATAAGCAAGTTTAAAAAATACTGGTGGTTGGGTGACCACCTTGATATTGATGGTTAGTAGAAGTTGTTGCCTTGGCCGACCTACGTATTTCTAAAGTAGATTAAGTAGGACAGTGACGGTGCACCAAAAAAAGATAAAAAATCCAAAAAGTTGTTTGTTTGTGGATATGTGCGTGAGCGCATACATATGTATATGTCTAAATATATGCGTATGTATGTGGATAGGCTGAAGGCAAAAAAAAAAAAAAAAGCTGCTGGTGGCTGTTCTAGTTTTAAGTTATTTTAAGTATTTTTAAGTAGTTTTAAGTTATTTACGTATATTTACGTATATTTTAGTTTTATTTAGGTTAATTTAGTTTTATTTAGGTAAAGGGTAGTTTTAAGTTTTTTATATAAAATAAATGTCATAGGAAACGAGTTTTTAAGAATTTTCTAGTTTAGTTTTATGTAATATTGAATTTTAATTTAAGTTAGTTTTTACGCCGAAAGGAATTTTTAATATATAGTTATAGTATAATTTAGAGCGCCCGTATGGGGCCAGTAAGTTAGTTAAGTTATTCTGTAAGCTAGTTTTTAAGGTTTCTGTCTAGCATTTAAGTAGTTATAAGTTGAGTTAAAAATAAAAATTTGAATTTAAAAAAAAAAAAGTAGGGCAACATAACATCATTGTAAATGTGTTGGGTCCATTATACCATTTATGAGATGCAATGTCCCCAAACCAGCAGCAGAAAAACAACCCCACACCATTACATTCCCTCCGCCATACTTAACAGTTTTTTAGCAATAACGTAACTGAAGTCGCTTGCCAAGTGGTCTCCGAACGTAAAATATTCCATCGCTACCAATGATATTGAATTTCGATTCGTCACTAAAAAGGACTCCACTCCATTTTTGTTTGTCCCAAGAAAGATGATCCTTCGCAAACTGTACTCGCTTTTTCTGATTTCGAAGGCTTTTTAGCAGGCCGATAGGCGCACAAATCAGCGAAGGCCAGTCGACGAGATACCGTTCTAGCACTTATTCCTAGTTGGAACTCTTGAACTAATTTCGGTGCAGATATGAAGGGATTTTTTTTTACTTTTCTTACCAATATGGCGTCTGTCGAGAGCTTGTTTTTCGTGGTCGACCGCCGCGATGCAGAACAGCTACTTGTTTTGGTTTGCGATATCGAATTATAATTCGTGAAACCGACGATATATTTATTTTATATTTTTCTGAAATGTGTTTTTGTGAAATTCCCGAAATAAAATCATCTACAATACGCTGCTGTCTAAGTGCATCACCAAATTTGTTTGGTGCCATTTTTAACAATTTTGTCTTAAAACTGATATCACCGGAGATCTGCTCTCTATAAAAAATTGTATGCAACTGAAGATTCAGGTAACAACCTTCAAACAAATGCCCAATGTTATAAATTAGAAAACAACAGCGATGTAAATGTTAATATCCTGTTAAACTTTGATGTCATACAAGTTGCAATTGTTTTGTCGCGCGTTAATTTGAAATTTTTTGATACAATTCAACTTAGATTACTAAGAGTAAATAATAGTTTTGAAAATAATATATTTCCATTTACTTAATATGCATAGCCTTACATAATCAATACAGATTGTTATGTTTTTGAATAAAATCTATATTTAATTGCAAATGTTTCGTCAGATACGGTATGTAGTTATACCTAATGTAGATTGATCATATTTTGTCATGATCAGTTTCCTAAATCTGCAAATTTTCTTCAGATAGTTAGAAAGGTTTTGCCAGTCCGGTCCATCCAATATTTGTCTTATGTCCAAAAATTGGACACATGCTTATAAAGTGAAAGCAGTCTTCTTTGGATCTTGTATTAAATAGTGTCCAGAACTGGTTAAAACTCCCATTGTAAGGTCGTCCGTTGGGACATAATACTTCGCTTCTTGCTTTCAAGATTAAAGAAATGTCTTTGGGCTTAAGATAATAATGGAAATAATTATTGTTACTCAGATTATAATTCAGCTGGCCTTATATTATTCGGCTTTCTGATTCGATAGCAGTTTCTACAAGTTGATTCCGAATCAAGTCTTCATTAAGCTGAATTATTCTATAAAGTTTTTCTTTCACACCAAGAATGTTGTTTGGATCGATTTGCAAATCTTCACCACATGCAGTGGCGATCCGTTGCCATTTAGCATAATACCAGTCCTTGTTTCTTACTTCGTACAGCAGCATCATTTTACTTAATCGCTCATCTCGAAAACCTAACACTTTAATGAGATAATCAGCTTGTAGTTTCAGAGTGCTGGTAAATATCTTTGGTAGGCCGGTTTCTAAGTAAATCGCATAATTAGGTGTGTTGATTGGTAAATTAGAAATTTTTTTGATGAAATTTCTCTGAAGTTTCTCAACTTCTTCATTCTCTTCCATTCCCCAAACTTGAGCTGCATTACACAGAGTTGACTTCACAACTGAATTGAAGATTTGGTATTTGACAGACAAATGTATTTGGTTATTTGAAAAAAATTTTCTCCATGTTAAGTTTATGAGACTTTGAGATGCCTTGGCTTTTCCAACGAGGTGCTTATTAAAATTCACTTTTCACTTCTAAACTCCTTCCATTGTACTTCCAATTGTTTCCAGCTTCAATCCGATTAGATCGCGAGAAAATCATAATTTTTGACTTTTCAGTGTTGATTTCAAGTCCCCATTTTCCACAGGCATAGACAGCCGGTTAATCATCAATTGTAAATTTTCTTTCGATTCTGATAATATGACCAAGTAATCAGCATAAAGCAACACATTGATTTGGATTCCTGCCATTCTGATTCCTCCAGGAAGGTGTTTAACAATGTCGTTTATAAACAGTGCAAATAAAAGTGCACTAAGCGGACATCCCTCATTGACACCTGAATCAGTTCTAAATCATTCAGAAAAATGTGGTCCATCCCAAACGTTAGCTGATGTATCTGTGTACATATTTTTGATGACATGTAGAAAAATAAAAAATTATATGCAACTGAAGATTCAGGTAACAACCTTCAAACAAATGCCCAATGTTATAAATTAGAAAACAACAGCGATGTAAATGTTAATATCCTGTTAAACTTTGATGTCATACAAGTTGCAATTGTTTTGTCGCGCGTTAATTTGAAATTTTTTGATACAATTCAACTTAGATTACTAAGAGTAAATAATAGTTTTGAAAATACTATTTTTCCATTTACTTAACATACATAGCTTTACATAATCAATAAAGATTGTTATGTTTTTGAATAAAATCTATATTTCTTTGCAAATGTTTCGTCAGATACGGTATGTAGTTATACCTAATGTAGATTAATCATATTTTGTCATGATCAGTTTCCTAAATCTGCAAATTTTCTTCAGATAGTTAGAAAGGTTTTGCCAGTCCGGTCCATCCAATATTTGTCTTATGTCCAAAAATTGGACACATGCTTATAAAGTGAAAGCAGTTTTCTTTGGATCTTGTATTAAATAGTGTCCAGAACTGGTTAAAACTCCCATTGTAAGGTCGTCCGTTGGAACAAAATATTTCGCTTCTTGCTTTCAAGATTAAAGAAATGTCTTTGGGCTTAAGATAATCATGGAAATAATTATTGTTTCTCAGATTATAATTCAGCTGGCTATCTATTATTCGGCTATCTGATTCGATAGCAGTTTCTACAAGTTGATTCCGAATCAAGTCTTCATTAAGCTAATTCAGCTCTATAAAGTTTTTCTTTCACACCAAGAATGTTGTTTGGATCAATTTGCAAATCTTCACCACATGCAGTGGCGATCCGTTGCCATTTAGCATACCACCAGTCCTTGTTTCTTACTTCGTACAGCAGCATCATTTTATTTAATCGCTCATCTCGAAAACCACTTTAATGAGATAATCAGCTTGTAGTTTCAGAGTGCTGGTAAATATCTTTGGTAGGCCGGTTTCTAAGTAAATCGCATAATTCGGTGTGTTGATTGGTAAATTAGAAATTTTTTGATGAAATTTCTCTGAAGTTTCTCAACTTCTTCATACTTTCCATTCCCCAAACTTGAGCTGCATAACACAGAGTTGACTTCACAACTGAATTGAAGATTTGTTATTTGACAGACAAATGTATTTGGTTATTTGAAAAAAATTTTCTCCATGTTAAGTTTATGAGACTTTGAGATGCCTTGACTTTTCCAACGAGGTACTTATTAAAATTCACTTTTCACTTCTAAACTCCTTCCATTGTTCTTCCAATTGTTTCCAGCTTCAGTCCGATTAGATCGCGAGAAAATCATAATTTTTGACTTTTCAGTGTTGATTTCAAGTCCCCATTTTCCACAGACATAGACAGCCGGTTAATCATCAATTGTAAATTTTCTTTCGATTCTGACAATATGACCAAGTCATCAGCATAAAGCAACACATTGATTTGGATTCCTGCCATTCTGATTCCTCCAGGAAGGTGTTTAACAATGTCGTTTATACACAGTGCAAATAAAAGTGCACTAAGCGGACATCCCTCTTTGACACCTGAATCAGTTCTAAACCATTCAGAAAAATGTGATCCATCCCAAACGTTAGCTGCTGTATCTGTGTACATATTTTTGATGACATGTAGAAAAATAAAAAATTATATGCAACTGAAGATTCAGGTAACAACCTTCAAACAAATGCCCAATGTTATAAATTAGAAAACAACAGCGATGTAAATGTTAATATCCTGTTAAACTTTGATGTCATACAAGTTGCAATTGTTTTGTCGCGCGTTAATTTGAAATTTTTTGATACAATTCAACTTAGATTACTAAGAGTAAATAATAGTTTTGAAAATAATATATTTCAATTTACTTAACATACATAGCTTTACATAATCAATAAAGATTGTTATGTTTTTGAATAAAATCTATATTTAGTTGCAAATGTTTCGTCAGATACGGTATGTAGTTATACCTAATGTAGATTAATCATATTTTGTCATGATCAGTTTCCTAAATCTGCAAATTTTCTTCAGATAGTTAGAAAGGTTTTGCCAGTCCGGTCCATCCAATATTTGTCTTATGTCCAAAAATTGGACATATGCTTATAAAGTGAAAGCATTCTTCTTAGGATCTTGTATTAAATAGTGTCCAGAACTGGTTAAAACTCCCATTGTAAGGTCATCCGTTGGGACATAATACTTTGTTTCTTGCTTTCAAGATTAAAGAAATGTCTTTGGGCTTAAGATAATCATGGAAATAATTATTGTTACTCAGATTATAATTCAGCTGGCCTTATATTATTCGGCTTTCTGATTCGATAGCAGTTTCTACAAGTTGATTCTGAATCAAGTCTTCATTAAGCTAATTCAGCTCTATAAAGTTTTTCTTTCACACCAAGAATGTTGTTTGGATCAATTTGCAAATCTTCACCACATGCAGTGGCGATCCGTTGCCATTTAGCATACCACCAGTCCTTGTTTCTTACTTCGTACAGCAGCATCATTTTATTTAATCGCTCATCTCGAAAACCACTTTAATGAGATAATCAGCTTGTAGTTTCAGAGTGCTGGTAAATATCTTTGGTAGGCCGGTTTCTAAGTAAATCGCATGATTCGGTGTGTTGATTGGTAAATTAGAAATTTTTTTGATGAAATTTCTCTGAAGTTTCTCAACTTCTTCATACTTTCCATTCCCCAAACTTGAGCTGCATAACACAGAGTTGACTTCACAACTGAATTGAAGATTTGGTATTTGACAGACAAATGTATTTGGTTATTTGAAAAAAAAATTCTCCATGTTAAGTTTATGAGACTTTGAGATGCATTGGCTTTTCCAACGAGGTACTTATTAAAATTCACTTTTCACTTCTAAACTCCTTCCATTGTACTTCCAATTGTTTCCAGCTTCAGTCCGACTAGATCGCGAGAAAATCATAATTTTTGACTGTTCAGTGTTGATTTCAAGTCCCCATTTTCCACAGACATAGACAGCCGGTTAATCATCAATTGTAAATTTTCTTTCGATTCTGACAATATGACCAAGTCATCAGCTTAAAGCAACACATTGATTTGGATTCCTGCCATTCTGATTCCTCCAGGAAGGTGTTTAACAATGTCGTTTATAAACAGTGCAAATAAAAGTGCACTAAGCGGACATCCCTCTTTGACACCTGAATCAGTTCTAAACCATTCAGAAAAATGTGATCCATCCCAAACGTTAGCTGCTGTATCTGTGTACATATTTTTGATGACAAGTAGAAATCTGGTTGAAACACCTAACTGTGTAAGTTTGTATATTAGAGCATTACGATTTACTTAATCAAACGCTGCTTTGAAATCGACAAACAACGCGAACGCTTTTTTATTTCTAGCTTGAAATGATTTGACTATTGATGTCAGAGAAAAGATTTGGTCAACTGTGGAATAGTTTTTCAGAAATCCAGCTTGGAAGTCCGATAATATAATTTTTTCTTCTACCCACTTTTCCAATCGGTCAACAAAAACTCCACAAAATACCTTAGCTATGATATTAATAAAAGATATACCTCTATAGTTGGCAACATCATTCAAGTCACCATTTTTTATTTGTTAAACAGCGCGACCAGTTGGATGCCAAAACTTTGAGTTGCATTTTTAAAAAATTCATAAGGTATACCATCTTCACCTGGCGCTTTATTATTTTTAGGTTTTTGTAGAAATGTTGCTATTTCAAAGATAGATATATCGGTGTCCAGTATATCATCGGTGATGAGAGGCTCAGCATAAGAAAATGTTGAGAGATATTTAGTTTAAAGAAGGTTCGAGAAATGAATGGAAAGATCTTCGGCGGTTTCACCTATACCTATTAAGTGATGTAAACCATTTATAACCTTAGTGAGTTTCCAAAATTTCCTTGTACTTTTTGTTTCAACGAGTGATTGGGCTTGTATATTTTCAAAATTAAGTTTCTTTGTTGTACACAGACTTTTATATTGGAAATTTTATTGAATGCACCATTTTCGTAATTCATCACTGTTGGAGTTTCTTAATGCATTTAAAAGAGCAAATGATTTTTTTTGATGCTCTCATACACTCATTATCAAACAATTTTTGTTTTAACGTTTTCGTTACGTTAGAGCTAGATTTGTTTGCCGAATTTCGTATGCATGTTATTAATTCAGCAGGAATTCTTGGGAGCCAAATGTCTAGATTCCGTTGAAAGATTTCAGCTTCTCCATCTCTCCATTTAAGACGAGGTATTAACTGTAGATTTGTTTGCGAAAAGTCACGTTCGGTTTTCCATTCTAATACTATTGGAATGTGATCAGAAATTTTTTTACATAAAACCTCAAACTTATTTATGAATTCAAGCCATTCATTTTTCGTCATACAGTAATCAATCACTGACTTGCCTTCTCCTCCAATAAACGTATTTTGATCTCCATGTCTCCCTGGGTACAACCATTCAAAATAATAAAATCATACAATTGAAGCGTTTCCAGTAGTGCAGCACCATTCCTATTGCATATTGTATCTTTAGAATTTATAGAGTTAACGCTTAAACAAACATTGTTTATGTTTTGAATTGAAGTGATTTAATTATTGCTAGTTCTAGCGTTGAAGTCTCCAATTATAAGCACGCTCTTGCTTGCTAAAAGAGATAGATTATTTTTGAGTTTCTCAAAATCATCGGCCCACTTATTACAGTTTAGATAAAGAGGCATTATACACATATGATTTCTTTTTAAAAGTTTGATTATAGTTGTTTCTTGTAAAACAGCAAAATCGTATAATTTTAGATGTGATGTATTTATTCCATACAAGCAACCTCCGCTTTCACGTCCCTTGATAGATGTTTTGGTAGCAGGAATCGAGTGAAGTTTATAATAATTTATGAATTAAGATGAATTTTCTATGGTGATATGTGTTTCAAAAAGACAAAAAAAACTACATACAATAATTTATTATTAAGACCAGATATGTTATATGCTAATATTTTACATGAACTACTATTTAATAAGCTGACGGCATTTAATTTTCAGTTTCTTGATACACTTATACTACTACTACTACTTTGTTGTTCTTGTTGAAGTGGCATCCCTGGATGCCTAGAAGTAAGTGTTGATCTAGTAACTTCAATGTGACGTCCATTTGACAACTTCGTTTTTGTGACATTTCCGAAGTCCAATTGACCAAACATATGTTGTAGCTCTTGTTCACCATCATTATCATTAATTTTTAGTTCATTATTATTATTCAAATAAAATATTATTATCTTCAATAAGAAGAGTGTTGTTTTTTATTAGCATTCGAGCAATTGGTTTATTCTGTTTAATTGATTTTCTATATTGTAGCAAGATTCTTTGTTTTAACTGCATTTGCTTAGTGAGATCTCGTTGGATGTAAACCCCTGTGTTCTTCAGCTTAGCAGAGTTCTTCAGCATTTTCATCGCGGTTTCCTTACAGCCAGTGTTTAGTTTCATTTTGATTAAGTTGTTGCTTTTGCTTATTGTAATGTGCTTAGACATTCCTTGTATATCTTAATTGTCCAACAGCAGTAGAGTTATGCATCGTACTTTTCCTTCTGGATCAGTGTTTTCAGATGGAATTGAAAAAATTATATTTTTGCCTTTAAGTTCACGGCTTTGCGCTTCAAGTTCTTCTTCTAATATAGTGCATCTAGCTTCAAGTTGATGAACTTTTTGCGCTAAGTCTTCATTTTGTTTTCTCAAAGAGGTTATCTCCGCATTTAACATACTGAGATCTTCCTTCGATGCTAGGTTTGCGGTTGCGTTTTTGAGTTCGGTTTCGAGAGAATCATCGATAATGCATTTGATTTTGATCAGATCAGAATCATACATGGCCATTTTTGAATTATTTTTAAACAATTTACTCGCTCTGTTATTAATTAGTGCGTTTTGTTGGTTGCCGTCGGGTGAAGTTTGACAGCTCTTACGTTTGTTATAGCTCAAGAGATTTCTCAAAACTTAAAGATTATTTTATGCGATTTTATATTTTGTTACCTCTTATAAAAATCGCTGAACAAGTAATTTAGATAAAAAAGAATATATTGGTTTAAAATAAGTATTACAAATTTGGAAATTAACATGAATTTAAAAAATTTAATACGGGAGAGATATTTGTATACAACTTTTCACTTTCACAGCAGCGTTGCCATCAATAATATTAAGTTGTAATTTGTGAAATATTAAAATGTTTTTTTCATTGCGAACTCTTTTTAAGTAGTGACAATGAGTCCGAAGATGAAGCAGAAAATATTCCAAGAAGAGCAATGCGAGATGCATCAGACCCAATTAGTCTTCCATATTTAATGTATGTTGATACATATTTGAGACTATACATGGTGATGAGTATAAGATGCACCAAAAAGCTTGAGCGTGTAGGTGGAGTTAAGACAAGAAAAAAATCGTATGGGAGGGCGTCTATTTCCCCCCGTTTAGGCAGGAGGGGCAATTTTCAAAAACATTGACTTAAATCAGAAAAAAAAGTATTTAAAAACAACGGTGAATGATACAAAGCCTTGTTATATTTTTTTGGAAAGCCAGAAAACTACTCTTTTATTAAATTTTTAAATTAAGTTGTTTAGGTGAACAGTTTTAAAAAAATTAATTTTCAAACTCAAAATTTTGAAAAAAAAAACTAAAAAAAAATTTTAAACTAATTTTTTTAAAAATTTTATGTAATTAACTATTATTTTTATTTTCAAAATTCAATGGTCTTATTAATTTTTAGTCAAAAACAGAAAACCGGATGCCCAAATGTATCTTTGTTTTTGAGAAATTTAGAAAAACTAGAAGTATTTTTTCCCAAGAAAAACACTTTTTTTTTTGATTTCCCAAATTTGACCTCCTCATGTCAATTATTAATTAGGGAATTATCCCTTTTTTATTTTTCATTACATATCATCCGATTTTAATCAAATAATAAAAAAAAAACGAGTTAACTTTTTACCTTACTTACTAGTTTTACTTTTAATTTTTTTTAATTTCTCAAAAACTAAGAAAAATTTTGGCATCCGGTTATCTGTTTTCGACAAAAAATTAATAAGAGCATTGAATTTTGAAAATAAAAATAATAGATTATTGCATAAAATTTTGCAAAAAATAAGTTTAAAATTTTTTTTTTAAGTTTTTTTTTCAAAATTTTGAGTTTGAAAATTAATTTTCTTAAAACTGTTCACTTAAACAACTTAATTTAAAAATTAATTAATAGACTAATTTTCTGGCTCTCCAAAAAAATATAACAAGGTTTTGTATCATTCACCGTTGTTTTTAAATAATTTTTTTTCTGATTTAAGTCAATGTTTTTGAAAATTGACCCTCCCGCCTAAACGGGGGGAAATAAACCCCCCTCCCAAACGATGTTTTTCTTGCCTTAACTACACCTACACGCTCAAGCTTTTTGGTGCATCTTATACCAATCACCCTGTATATCTAATAAAATCTATAAATAATCATTGTTTAAAATATTTTCAGATTTAAAAAACTATTTCGTTTAAACAAGAAAGCATTTGAACACGTCCTAAAAGAAATTGATCCACATCTACCAAGTTCTAAGTCAACGTATATACCCAATTTATTAAAGATTAGTGCCACTTTTCGTTTTCTAGCTGAAGGAGGCTACCAACGTAGAACTGGCCAAGATTTTATTGTTGGTATGGCGCAACCCGTTATGGAGACAATTCTTTGCCCAAAATACATCTCTTTTGCAATGACGGAAAAGGAAATGGTTGAAAGCAAGCAATACTTCTACGAAAAGCATATGTTCCCGGGAATAATTGCATGTGTCGATGGAACGCACATTAAAATAATAAGGCCAACCATGTTCGTTGCACATTTATTTTAATAGAACACATATATTTTAAACTGGAAATTGAACATTGAATTGAAGGGTTAAAAAAGGCAGCATAGCTTTTTATGCCTGCAGTAAAACATTCGTTAAAAACTAGGGATTCCAGACGAAGATGGTTCTATTGACGTACACCACAGTAGTACGATCCTTTTTCACCTATTGATCGATTGTCTGGTGGCCTGCCCTAAGCAAAGTCTACAATACCAATAAGCTCAAAAAGAAACAAAGAACAGCTAGCGTAGGGACCACAGGAGTGCTACGATCCTGCTCTTACAATGCCCTGAGCGTTATTTAACATCTTCTTCCTTTCGACCAACATATCCAATTTTCACGTGAAACCGCTTGCAATCAAAGAAGCGTGCTAAAACAAGATCCAAATCAAAACCGTAATACTGCTATTTTTGTAGATAGTCAGGCTGCCATCAAAGCCATTGATGCTACCTCAATATCCTCTAAACTTGTTCATTAATGTTAAGGCGAGATCGCAGACTTTAATGATAGCCTGAGGTTCACTTTGATTTGGGTCCAGGATACAGTGGTTTTCAGGGGATTGAAAGGGCTGACGAACTTGCCAGGCATGGATGGGCCCTTCACAGCTTACTTGCCGAAGCAGTTATCGTTTTCATGTCTCATTATCATGGTCAGACTAGCTGTGCCACTTCAAAAAAGATGTGGACCTCCTATGACAAGTACCGCACAAATGAACTCTTATGTAGAACTAGACCAGACATAGCCAGAATCGTTACAGTTAGCACGGATCACTGGCCTATAGGAGAGCATGCGGCTAGATTGGGCATCCCACACAATACTCATTGTCGTAGCTGTGGTGATGGAGGTGAAAATGAAACAGTGACCCACTATCTCTGCTGCTGCCCTGCCTTGGCTAGTCCAAGATGTCAATTCTTCGGTCAATACTTTTTTGACAGCCTCAACGAAATCTCAAATCTGAGCATAGGAAATCTCCTTGGCTTTATGAATGCAACTTAATGGCTATAAAACGTAACAATCCGTATCAATATCCCATGGGCAGACTAAACAGATCAAGAGAGCTACATGAACCATTTCTTTAGCCGTGTAGGCGGGTCATGTCAACTGCGGATATCATTTTCTTAACTAAATTGAATTGATCTCACGGGCATACTGGTTCTACCCTAAGCCATCCAGCACCCTGCCTGAATAGGTTTTAAGCGAAAATACCCATTTCGGAGTTAACAGCCTGGCATAAAGCCTGGTGGGGGGTATGGGCCACTTCATTTGGGTGAGGTCTCACTCGAACTCTTTGGTCAGTACTCTGTATCAATAATTTATAAAACATTGTTAGCTGTAGTTCTATTATTACAAAAGGGTTAATTTGTCACTTTACTTTCAATACAAGTAGCGCACTTAATATATTCATTACCTCAATCTTTTGACAAACCAATTCATTTTTACATAATTTATTTAAATATTGAAAATTTACATGCCCTAATATTCTGTGACATTTTTCTTTTTCTGACATTTGATTATTTCTTACAATATTTACATTTATTTCTTCATTTCTTGTTTTATTCACAAAACTTTTCATACAACATAAATTGTTTTCTTTTTTTTGCCGTTGTTTTTTTGCCGTTGCAATTAAATTTCCTTGATTGTAAAAATGTTTGATATATTATTATGTTGATACTATTTTGTGTATTTTTGTCACTTTTTCATAACTAATTAAATTCTTTTTCATATCTTTTACAAAGTAAACTTTCTTTAAACTTATTTCGGAATCGTATGCACAATTTAAATCTGCGAGCGCACATAAAATATAAAATAGCTGTAGCAAAGGCAGCAATTAATTGTATGTGGTCAAATTTCTTCAACAACAAAAGTATAGATCCGGCTTCAAAATTCAGGGTGTTTGATGCAACCGTTAGAAGCTGCTTTTGCTATGGTAATGAAGTTTATGGGTACAAACAACTGGAAGAAATTGAATCTATCCAAAGATTTTTTTTTCAAACGGATCTTAAGGCTCCCATATAACACACCAAATTATGCGATACACGTCGAATCGGGATTGCCTCCAATGTATATAAGGAACCTTAAAGCTAACGCAGACTATATCATCAAAGTCATGCAAAGGCCGAACACCAATCTGCAGAAAAGAATTCTTTTAGTGTCATTAAGATGTCGATATACTCCTTTTAAAGATTGGTATGAATTGTCCTCGACACAAAACTATCCTCTGACTTTCTGTGTGGAAGCTCTAGATTCGTAAAGAACTGCATTTCTACTCTCGATGAGCAAATATTTCTAGCTTTGAACGATAGGGCGAGGGAGTCTATGTCGAGAAAAATATATAGCAAACTTAATCTCTGTTTGGGGGAAGCCAATTACTTTAGAGATGAATTTACTGTTTGGGAGATGAGTTTGATTTTTAAAGCTCGCACAGAATTGCTAGAGCTCAGTAATAGGCCTCACAGAAATGATATTAGTCCCCACTGCACATTGTGTAATCTGAATCAAATTGAAAACATCTTCCACTTTTTGGCAATTTGTCCCATCTAACAAGAAATTCGGCGACTATACTTCAACAAAAGTTATCTATCGCTAGAGGAATGTTTAAGTGTTCTGAACGGAGAGAGTGGTTGGAAGCTGCTTATACGGTTTATCTCACATTCGGTTGGGTATAGAAATACATGCGTGAATCTATTTTAGGTACATACCTATAAAGATAACATCTGATTTAATTTTGTTTTAGCTAAACTAAAAGCCTGATTTTTTAGGATAAAACTTAATCTAATTTTGTTTTAGCTAAACTAGCTAATACCTTTTCAATTTAATTTCGTTTTAGCTAAACTAAAAGCTCGTGATACCAGTTGATATTTCAAGTCTTTAACTGCTTCCATATTCTGTTTTGTTTTAGCTAAACCTAATTTATTAAATATAAAATAAAGCCAAACTTATGTTTTAAAAATATGAATCAATATTGTCATTTACTTTATTAATTTCGTTTTCGCTAAACTAAAAGCATATAAATTTAAGTCCTTCTTTGTTCTTGATTATGTTTAATTAATTTTTTTTCTGCTTCTTAATTTCTATTTTTTTGTCATAAATCTTGTTTTAGGCCACTTTGTTTTATTTTTTTTTATTTGTCATAAATCTTTTTTTAAGCCACTTTGTTTTATTTTTATTTTTTATATATTTTATCCTTTTTCTCTCAGACTATAGATATATATTTAATTAACCGGCAGACAGCTTAGGGCCATGCTTGTATATCTTTTTCACTTTAAGTTTATATTCTTCTGAAAAAAAGAAACAATAATGATAATAATAATAATAATAATAGAATCGTATACATATTTTCTAAATACAGTTTTTATATTGCCAATTTTTGTAGCTTTGAGAATATTAATTAATAGAAAATTTAATTTATTGAATATTAAAAAACCTATATATGCTATTGACTAAATATTGAATTTTGCTGCATAATAATTGCTAATTTATTATCTATATCTTATTATAAGAAAATAATTAGACATTTCGATCGTATAAAAAACTAAATTAATTTAGACGATGGAGAATTTTATTTTTCATGCTGATAACTTAGTTGAGTATTTCGCGGATGTAAGAGAAATTAATATAAATTCCTCATCGCTTCATTCTTTAGAAGCTAGGAAAATAGAACTTTCGAATTTGTGGTCAGAAGTAAAAATTTCTTATGGAAATTGTGTTCGTAACACGATTGAATCATTGAGTCAAGAAACTTTAAGCGCAGTGAAATCTAAATATAAAGCGTCTACTGAAACTTATATCTCTTGTTTAGAATTTATTTTGGATGCAATTCAAGTGGTAAAACCTTCTACCAGTAATGAAGGTGAATCTATTCAATCAGCGGATAAAGCTGAAAGTATTGCGTTAGGTGTATCTTAGGTGTATCTCAAGTTCTACTTCAAATTAGATCTCTTACCAAGGCAACCGAGACCGCTTCAAATTCTCAAGGATCTTTAACACTTCCAGCGTGTGATTCGTCTATTTTTTCGGGTGATTATTTTTCGTGGCCGTTGTTCCGCAATATATTTACCGCGGTTTACAGTAAACACCCCAAACTGAGTCCAGTTCAAAAACTGTTTCACCTCCGAGCTAAGACTCGTGATGATGCTTATAGCATCGTATCTAAATTTTCCTTGATGGATGATAATTTTATGCTACCTTGGAATGCTCTTAAGGAGCAATATGAAAATAAGAGGATATTAGTAAATCAACAACTTAAGATTTTACTTAACAAGCCGTAGTTGAAAGTGATACAGCTCTTAAGCAAATAAATAGGGATGTTAACGATTGTCTAAGTGGTATAGTGTCATACGGAATTCAAACTGAATCATGGGATTCGTTTCTAACTTTTTTTGTTTCAAGTCGCTTACCCGAAAAGACATTATCAATGTGGGAAGAGAGCTTAGAAAATCCATCCGAGATACCTACATGGAAAAAATGAGCAAATTTCTTGTGTCTCGATACAAAGTGCTTGAAACTGTTTGTGATATACGAGTAACTAATACTAAAAGTGCTGCAGGTCAACAGGTAACCATTGTGATGCCCATTTGAGGGTTTACCAATTCCTCCTCTTACCATACACGTGGTCCATATTTAGTTCCTTAGATCATCCCGGGGTGTTCAACCATCCGTTTCCTCTTGCGAATCTATATAGATTTGTTATTGGGCACTCTGATAGTTCTCTGATGCTTTCGAAGAAGTATTTCCCCAGAGTTTTATTTCTTAGATGGCAGAGACTGGGGCAGTGACAGAGGTAGTGGGTTATGTCCTCATGTTCTTCCTCGTCACTGCAACCTCTACATAGATCATTATCAGTTAGACGTAGTTTTTTGGCGTGATATCTTAGCATGTTATGCCCAGTTAAAACACCTACCAACGTCGATACTGACTTCCTGTCTTTTTGAATGATTGCATTCGTTCTATTTTTATCGTACTGCGGCCACAGTTTCCTAGCCACCTCACAAGTGTTTAAGTTTGCCCATCTCGAGTTGGCTTTTGCTAGGATTTCACACATTATGTTAAGTTTGAGGTCGCATAACGGTGGTTTTACGCTTCTTTCTGAGAGTTCTAGGCTAAGTGCTGAGCCTTTTCTTGCCAATTCATCGGCTTTTTCATTTCCCATGATGCCCGCGTGACCGGGGACCCAGCAGAGTGTTATATTATGCTGTGTGGCAAGAACTTTAAGTTCTTCGCGACAGCTTTTCACAAGCTTGGACTTTATTTCAACAGCAGAAATTGCTTTTATCGCTGCCTGGCTATCGATGAGAATGGTAATATCCTCTCGGGGTAGTGCCATCATTGATGCCACTCTGGCTGCTTTCGTTACTGCTAGAACCTCAGCTTGGAATACACTACTGTTATTGGGAAGTCTGATTGAGCCTTCTATATTCAGAGCTTCTGAGAAGAAGCCAGCCCCAGTACCTGTATCCATTTTTGAGCCGTCTGTAAAGATGGATTTGGTTGTGGGTTGTAGAACTTCATTATTAATCCACTCTTCTCTACTTGGGAACAAGCATTGGAATGGCCTTTCAAAATCTGTAAAGGGAACTATGTAGTCAGACTCTACATTTGTTCCTGTGTGGATGTTCAAAATTTCGGAGTGTCCAGTTACACTGGATCTCCAGAGATTAGATTGGCTAATCCTGAGAGCGCTTTTTGCTGCAGTTTCCTGCATATAAAGGTCAAGTGGCAGAAGGTTAAGTATGGTTTCTAAACCCGCCGTGGGTGTCGTGCGCAAGGCACTGGTTGATCCAATGCATGCAAGTCTCTGGATGTTAGTCAATGCCTTAAGGTTTGAAGCTTTGTTAGCGGCTTTCCACCAGACTAAGCATCCATACGTCAGTATCGGTCTCACTATCGCAGTGTACATCCATAGAATTACCTTGGGTTTTGGGCCCCAGTTTTTCCCAAAAATTCTGCTGCATGAGTAGAATGCGATGGATGCCTTTTTGACTCTTTCTTGGACGTTCATTTTCCAGTTCAATTTCCTATCAAGTATGATTCCCAGGTATTTCGCGCTTTCGGATAACTTGAGGGGTGTGCCTTCAATTGATGGCAGATTGAATTGTGGAATTATTCGTTTGTTCGTGAATAGAACTAGTTCTGTTTTTTGGGGATTAATACCTAAGCCGCATTTTTGGGCCCATTTGTTCAGTGTGTTGATAGCTCTTTGGAGGATATCACTGATGGTGTCTAGGAATTTCCCCGTGGCCATTATGACTAGGTCATCTGCGTAGGCAATGACTTTTATCCCATTATTATAAAGCAGTACTAAGACCTCATTCACAACTAATATCCACAGTAGTGGTGAAATAACCCCGCCTTGGGGTGTACCTCTTGAGGCAGTCATTTTCAGTTCTGTGTTAGCGAGGGAGGTGTTTACATTTCTTTTGTTTAATAGGCTTAGTATTATTTGAGTAATACTGTTGTCAATGTTCATGCTTATTAAGTTTCTTTCTATAGCACTAGCCTCAACATTGTTGAAAGCGCCTTCAATGTCGAGAAAGGCTGCTAATGTGTATTCTTTTTGATCGAGTGATTTGTCTATAGTACTGACTACTGCATGAAGGGCAGTTTCAACACTTTTTCCTTTCATGTACGCATGCTGGTTCTGGGATCATCACAAGATAGTAAGCAATTTCAAAATTCGAAAACAAGTTCTCAACCTATCTCTAACAACGATTCACAACTCAATATACAGTCCACTTCTACATATAACCTTCCAAACGTAAACTCTTACTTTTCAACCTCATCAAAACAAATTCTTTTAGCTACAGCTTTAGTTACGGTTTATTCTACAGCTTTAGTTACGGTTTATTCTCATAGTATAGAATACACTCTCCGAGCTTTAATAGATCCTGGATCAGAAATAACTATGATTTCAAAAGCTACACAGCGTCGCTTAAATCTACATTGCACTCAAACGAATGCAACAGTGTCAGGAGTAAACGCAATAGTTGCAACACCATTAACAATGTTATGTCATTTTACAATGGGTTCACATTACAAATGTAATACTATTCAGGCTCAAGCCTAAGTTGTTGATAACCCAACAGGTAAACTTCCCTCTGAAACGATTAATTCGTTAGATCTTACAAAATTCTCTAAGATTCAACTAGCTGACCCTAGTTTTTATAAATCTTAGCGAATAGATCTTCTAATTGGGGCAGATTTATATCCGAATATTATTCTGGAAGGACTTCGACGTGACATACATTTAGGCCTGGTATCACAGTATACAATGTTTGGCTGGATTAATTCTGGTCCCCTTAAAAAACCAAATAATCCTTCGCCATCAACATTTGTTTCCTTTGTTAACACGGTTCTACTTGAAGATGTACTAAAACGGTTCTGGGAGTTAGAAGAGATTTCAGTCCCTAAACCTATGTCGCAAGATGATCATTTTTGGGGAAAACTATATTCGGAAACAACCTATCGACAATCTGATGGCAGATATGTACAACATCAACATTTGTTTCCTTTGTTAACACGGTTCTACTTGAAGATGTACTAAAACGGTTCTGGGAGTTAGAAGAGATTTCAGTCCCTAAACCTATGTCGCAAGATGATCATTTTTGGGGAAAACTATATTCGGAAACAACCTATCGACAATCTGATGGCAGATGTAGTAAAATTGCCTTTTAAAAATGAGTTATCAAATGATTTACAACTTGGTTTGTCCCGAAATATCTGTATTAAGCGTTATGTTTATTCTGAAAACCGTCTCAAAAAGACGCCTATGATTAAAGCTGAATACAATAACGTTCTACGAGAGTATTTAGATGTCGATCATATGAAAAGAGTTTCTTCACAAGAAATATCTCTTGACAATAAAGTTGTTTCATATTATCTACCCCACCACGCTGTCGTTAAGCCAGAAAGCGCAACAACTCGCCTTCGTCTTGTGTTTAACGCTTCAAATCCATCTCAAAATGGAAAGAGTCTAAACGATGTTCTTCATACCGCTCCAAGCTTACAACAAGATTTACTTTTACTCATGCTTCGTTGGCGTACACACCGTTACTTTTTAATGCCGATATTGCTAAAATGTATAAGCAGGTACGAATTAATCCATCGCAAACCTCGTTTCAGAGAATTCTATTCCGCGCATCACCAGATGGCCCTATTGAAGATTATGAGCTTCAGACAGTCATATTTGGCAATACGTACTTTATGCCAACTGGCTGAGGACGAAAAGTCAAGATTTCCATTAGGATCAAAAATGCTGCTCAATGATTTCTATGTTGATGATTGAGCTGATACATTAGAACAATCTCTTCAAGCACAATCAGAAATAAATTCGATTCTCGCATCTGCTGGTTTTGTTCTACGAAAATGGACAGCCAATGACATTTCTTTATTAAACAGCATTCCAAGAGATCACGTTCTAAGTGATCTATTTTCCATTTGACAAATCAAAGCTCAGTAAAGACCCTTGGTATTTTTTGGAACACCAAAACAGATTCGTTTTACTTTAAAATAAATCCCATTGCATTTTCATCTGCTTGCAATAAACGAGAAATATTTTCACATATAGCTAGGCTCTTCGATCCCGCATGTTGGACTGCACCAATCATCGTTAAAGCAAAAATATTTATACAACGGATATGGAAAGACAAAACTCGTTGGGATGAAGAATTAAAACCTCATTCTTCATCTGTTTGGGAATCTTTCACAAAAACTTTTACTGAGATTTCAAAGATAAAAATACCAAGGTGCCTAGGAACATTTTTTGACAGACAGGATTGAAATACATGGGTTCTGTGATGCCTCTGAGCTATCTTATGCTGCTGCTTTTTTGTTAAGGTTATGTACAATGTTGAAACTTGTAGATCTCAGCTCTTATGTGCAAAAACTAAAGTTGCTCCAGTAAATACAATTTCATTGCCAAGATTGGAGCTCTGTGGAGCAGTTCTTCTGTCAAAACTCTTGAAAAACGTACAGAATATTTTCAAGGCAGAAACTGTTTCCTTTAAACTATGGACTGACTCGTCTATAGTTCTTGCATGGTTAGAAAAACCACCTTGTTCGTGGCAAACATTTATAGCTAACCGAACGAGTATAATAATGAGTAATGTAGAAGATATTCCTTGGGGACACGTATCATCCGATGAAAATCCTGCGGATTTGGCAACTAGGGGAATGGCTTCTGGTGAACTTCGTGACAATGAATTGTGGTGGTATGGACCACCTTGGCTACGTTCCACTCGAATACCTTATCCTTCATTAAAGCGTTCATTCGTCAATGAAGCTGACCTTGAGTCTAAGCCTGTTAGATCGTTTCATACGGTCGTTAATAAACACGAGGATATACTTAAACGTTTTTCATCTTTGCCAAAAGCATTAAGAATAATATCTTACATATATCGATTTTATAATCGTCTGAGTAAACGATGCAAGGATAAACCAAAATATAAAACAATCGACGTTACGAGAGATGAAATAATTTTTGTCAAAGAGAGGCTTATAATCCTCTCTCAGCGAACATATTTTCCTTCTGAATTCTACAATTTAGAATCGAATCCAGGATCAAGTCAACTTCTTACTCTCAATCCAGTTCTCGATACAAAAGGTATAATGAGAGTAAACGGAAGACTAGCAAACTCGAGTCTATCTTGGGCCGAAAGGTACCCAATTATCTTGCCATACAATTCATTATTTACGAAACTACTCGTGGATTTCATACATTCAATATCACTACACGCGGCGGTAATCAATTAATGCTTGTATTGCTTAGGCAAGAATATTGGATTCCTAAGCATAAAAATTTAATAAAATCTCGCATTAATCAATGTTAAATTTGTATGATTCACAAGAAACATCAACGTTCACAACTTATGGCTGCATTGCCTTTAAAAAGATCAGACTTTTCACCACCATTTTACAAAGTAGGGATAGACTTTGCTGGTCCCTTCGATATAAAAACATATTTCGGGCGCAGTTGTCGCATAACCAAAGGTAATGTTTGCATTTTTGTATGTTTTTGTACTAAGGCCATTCATTTAGAAGGAACCACAGAGCTATCTACTGCCTCCTTTTTGGCAGCGTTTTACAGATTTGTTGGGAGAAGAGGTCTTCCAAGTGACATTTACTCCGACAACGGAACCATCTTCGTTAGAGCCAATCGAACGCTTAGAAAACTAAGGAAGAATACCTTAAAGAATTGCACAAAAGATATAAATGGAAGTTCCCTCAACGCGATATAGCAATTGGAAATGTCGTCGTTGTTAAAAAAGAAAATTTAGTTCCTAATGAGTGGCGGTAAGGTCGTGTTACGAACGTCTTTCCAGGAAATGACGGTAGAGTACGTGTCGCTATGATTCGAACGCAGCAAGGTGAAATATGTAGACCAATAGTTAAGTTATGTGCAATTCCTACTGAATAATAAAATAATTTTTTTTTTTTTTTTATTACTATTTTTATAAAACTTTAGTATTGAGCAAAAATAAAATTTAAATATATATGTGAATTGCCCATGAACATTTGTAATTATTTATTAGATTCCATCAAAACGAAAATGTTTAAATATTAACTTTAATTGAATTATATTAAATTTGAATTAGTTTAGATATCCTATACTAACATACTTTCCCCCGGAGTGAGTGGAATCCCTTCGGAAAATGAAAAGGTTCCCAATCCGAAATCTTATTTCGGAAATAGGGCTTAGATTTATATACTTTATTTTTTGTTTGCAGTATGTTACTGCAGGCTGGCGGCAATGTCTAAGCCGAATACGACGTTTAATTATTTTAACTCGTTACTTTATCTAGTAAAGTATGGTATCAACCTTATGTAAAGTCAAATTCATGAAGTCACAGATGGCGTTTTGACCAGCAAATACTGATTGCCTTCCTGTTGTCTTTTTGCTCTATACCCAGACTCCTTTTTCAAGTAACTCTCCACGAGGTAAGACATTATTGTAAAAAGAAACTTGTGAAATAAAACCCTTATACTAATACAATATTGGTGTTCTTTATTCTTTTCTTTAATTATATTACCGGGATCATATTTGCATCCCAACACTTACATTAAGATCAAGTAAATAATTCTTAATTAATAATATAGTTTTTATATATTCTGGCTGACGGCAAAAGCCAATGCTATAATTATTGTGAAATTGTAAACAAGAAACACTTATTTTGTTATAATAAAATCACATTTTCTACTGATACTACTACTAGTTTTTATAACAAAAAGTGATAATTAGAAAATATAGAAATCAACTAATTTAAAAAGTACATAAGTAAATTTTGTTTTAAAGTATATCTACTTAAATGAAATTCAAAATCTATATAGTTTGAAATGAGATTTTTTTCTCTGACACAACGAGTTATAGGTTCATTTAGTGCGTAATTCACTCTATGATCGTTTTCTCGTAGCAAGCAACGTTCTCTTACCTGACGCGATGGAGCATATAAGTTTATCAAAGACACAAGAAAAGGGCATTTGATATGATGTGATAAAATATCACTTATGAACATTACTGAGAACATTTTTCGTCTATTCTCAAGTTGCTGAATACCAAGAAGTTGACATCTGGTAGAATATGAGAGAATTTCGATGTTCCAACCTAATTTCCATATTGTGAACTTCGTAAATTTGTTTTGTACCATTTCTATTCTGTTTGAATAAACGCTGTAATAAGGATTCCAAATCACACAGCAATATTCTAAGATTGACCTAACATAAGAGCAATATAAGGATTTAAGAGCAAAATGATCCTTGAAGTTCTTAGAGTTGCGTTTAATAAAACCCAACATAGAATATGCTTTAGCTACAATGTATTCAATATCCTTGACAAAGTTAAGCTTTGTGTCAAAGAAAACACCAAGGTCTTTTTTCCCCAAAACTCTTTCGAGAACTTGGTTCTCAATTTAGTATTCGAAAAAAATTAGTGAAAAGTTACGAAATAAAGAAAAATATTGACATTTAGAGACGTTCAAGTATAATTGGTTAAGTGCACACCATTCAACTTACTTTTGAAGATCATCTTGTAAAAGAAGACAATCATCTATAGATATTATACACCTGAAAAATTTTTAGTCGTCTGCAAATAACGGGTGATTTTTTAGCTGGTTTGGTTTTGGCAACACTGGTTTTGACAGCTGACGTGTGTTTAGTACCTTGTGTCACTGTCAAACAGCTTCAGTTTGGTTTGCAATTTAACCATGGATCGTCTTACAAATGAACAACGCTTGCAAATTATTAAATTTTACTATCAAAATTCGTGCTCGGTTCGAAATGTTCGAAATGCTTTTTTTCAGCGATGAGGCTCATTTTTGGTTGAATGGGTACGTAAATAAGCAAAATTGCCGCATTTGAAGTGAAGATCAGCCAAAAGCATTGCAACAGCTACCAATGCATCCCGAAAAAGCCACTGTTTGGTGCGGTTTATGGGCCGGCGGCATTATTGGGCCATATTTCTTCAAAGATGATGCGAATCGCAGCGTTACTGTCAATGGTGAACGCTACCGAGCGATGATAACAAACTTTTTTTTGCCCGAAATGGAAGTTCTTGACTTGCATGATATGTGGTTTCAACAAGACCGTGCCACATGCCACACAGCACGCGAAACAATGGCGCAATTGCGAGGCGAGTTTGGTGAACAGTTAATTTCACGTTTCGGGCCGGTCAATTGGCCGCCTAGATCGTGCGATTTGACACCATTAGACTATTTTTTGTGGGGGTATGTCAAAGCTAATGTCTATAGGGACAAGCCCGCTTCGATTGACGCACTGGAAGCCAACATCCATGCATTCATTCGTGAGATACCGGCCGATATGTGTGAAAGAGTATGCCAAAATTGGACTCAGCGGATGGGCTACCTGAGACGCAGCCGCGGTCAACATTTGCATGAAATTATCTTTAAACATTAAATTGCAAGGTTCAAACTATCGATTCAAATAAATATTTTATTCATTTTTTCGTATTTTTTGTGTTTTTTTTTTTTTTTAAAGTTCTAAACCTCTTAAACAATCACCCTTTAGAAGTCGAACAGAGTTGTTGAAAATATCTGGCAAATCGTTAATATATATAAGAAATAGGAGGGGGCCAAGATGGCTTCCTTGGAGAATGCCTGAGGTTACAATAACTGGATTTGAAAGCACTTGTTCTATACAAACAAGTTGAATACGACCCTTTAGATAGGATTCCAACCATTTCAACATGTTTGAATGAAAACCAAATAATTTTAATTTATCTATTAAAATTGAGTGATTAACTCTATCGAAGTATAAATTACGTCAATCTGATTGCCTTCCTCGAGTTTATTCAGAACAAAATTGGAGAAAATAGAAAGATTGGTGGTTGTTGACCTTCTTGCAACAAAACCGTGTTGGAATGGCGAAATAATCTTTTAGAAAAAACAACAATTTGTCTTGTACGATTTTTTTTCGAAAAGTTTTGGTATACTTGAAAGTTTACAAATCGGACGGTAGTTGGATATTTCCTGCTTTGGACCAGTTTTATGAATCGGAGTTAAAAACAATTTTTTCCACACTGAGAGAAATTCACCATTCGCAAGAGAGCTATTGAAAATGTAAGAAAGGGGCTCAGAAAGAGCTACGGCACATTTTTTAAGAACAATTGGTGGAATTTCATCTGGACCCGGTTTGCTGTCGTTGTTCAAATTTAAAAGACCTTGCTCGATTTGAGAAATATTCAATTCTAAGAGACCTATGTTAACTTTACATTCTTCGGAAAATAGTTCAGATCTGCTTGATAGGTTTTCATTAGACTTTGTATAATTGGAATTAAAATAGTGAGCAAATGATTTACAAATAAACGAAAGATCTGAAAAAGTTGAACCAGGGAAATGCATATTGCTGGGAATACCATTCCAATTTTAATTACTTTTAATAAACGACCAGAAAGATTTGCTGTTCTATTTTAAATTGGATTCAATTGACCAAATGTAATTTTTGTATAGAAATTGGTTAAGAACATCGAATTCGCGCTCTAACCGAATGTAATTATATTTAAAATCTAAATTATTTGCGCAAATGCGTGTGTTTTTGTAAGCCTTGTTTTTCTTGTTATTTAAGTTACAAAGCCTTTTGTTGAACCACGGAAGCTTAGAATTGTTATTTATTTTGACTTTAGGCACATGCATATTAATTGCCGATTTCAAATTATCAATGAAAAAATCATAAGATTGCATTAAATTCAAAGTATTTAAATTTAAGCGCCACAGAATATGCAACATATAACTCGCAATGAATTTAAAGTTAGCCTTCGTGTAGTTTAACTTAAACTTATTACAATTGGGAAATTTTAAGTAATTATAAAAAGAAAAGGTAACATCTAATGCGTTATGGTGAACAGAGTTGGGCAAAATAGGATAGAGTGATTTATCAACCGATATAGATAATTCTCTGTCAACAAAAACAAGATCGAGCACACGATTAAAATTATTCTTGCAAAAATTAATTTGAATTAAGTCATAACTTGCAAAAGAATCTAATAATTCACATTCAAAATCTGTATTAACATTAAATGGTAAATATTGAGGCTCTTCGGGATCGTAAACCCATTCAACATTAGTTAGAATAAAATAACCTAGGATAATTATATGTTCATTATTTTTAAGTTTTGATAAAAAGAATTGACAATTGCTTACATGAATTTTGTTAAGATCTAATGAGCTTCTTGGTGGAATGTAACTTACAACAACTATTAACACGCATTTATTTTCGAATATAATTTTAACTATAATTTGATCTATGTCGTACGCACATGAGGTAATAGAAGAAGGCAAATTCAATTCAATGCATAAGAACGAGGAACGAACTGCAACCAATACACCTCCTCCTCTCTCCAGTCCAGTTGTATGAGAGCAACGATCTTTACGAAAAAAAGAATATTGATTGTTGTTGCATATTTCGGCATTGTGATGATTATTTGTGAGCCAAGTTTCGGTTATTGCAACGAAGTCATATTGACTGGAGGATAAAATAATTGTTGCAGTTAAGTGCGCATTCCTCCGATGTTTTGGTAATAACCATAGAGCTGATTAGAGTCACGTGAGTGTTGATTCGAAGAAGAAGAATAAGAAGACGACAGAGTTGATTGTCAATTTTGAGGCGGTTGAGTAAATGGCGTTTGGGTTGATGGCAGTGTTGGTGGTGGAGGTGGCGGTGGCGATTGCGGTGGTGACTATGAAGATGAAGATGAAGTTCCCGTATGATGAGATGAGGGTTCTGTTGTTTGCGTGTGTGGTGTCAATTTACTAATATTGTTATTGTTGCCTTCTCGGGAAACAAATTTTTTTATTTGCACAAAGCATGGCCATACCGAAGAATCCATAATAACCGAATATTTCGAAGTTGGAACATTTAATTTAAATGTAATAAATTTAAGTTTTGTCACATCAGTTCCTGTTTTGATTAACGCATAGCATTTAAATTGATCAGATGGAATTTTTGATTTTTGCGATATGTGATTAATTATGTCTTCGGGTTTAGTGTCTTTATTAAACTTTGCCAAGTGAATCCACTAATATTCAGGAAAAGTACATATTTTTGTTTGTATTTGGGAGCTTAGAAGGCTTTTTATTGGGATGTACTGATTTCCATATTGAGCTATTAATTATATGAGGAATTTGGGATTTAACGTTATCAGATTTTGTTAAATCCTTATAAGGTTGAGATGATAAAGATGAGTTATTATTTGGACATGCTCAATATCCATATGAACTACAGCGGCAGCGGCAGAGGTAGACGGAAGATCAAGTTTTTGCGAATCATGACGATTATCTGGGTTGAGGGAAGGAGATTCAGTGGCTCTCTCAGATATTTTAAGATTTTTTTTGCAGTTTTACTTGGGGGGGAAGGATAAATATTTGTTAATAATGATTTGAGAGCACTTAGTTCATTTTTTATCTCACAAACACTTAGGGAGAGGTCATGTAAATTACTTATCAAAGTTGAGAGGTTTATGTTTGCACAAGAGTTACATTTCCAAAGTAAATTACGATATTATAAAGATTTATAATTATCACCAGATAATTCAATACAACTTTTGTAAAAGAGACGACCGCAGTAAAAACCACACTCGACGGATTCAGAACTTTTAGAACGTTTTATGGCTAGATTGCAATTAGCATTTTGGAAATAATCTACAACCGACTCAGAGAGAAGTTAGTCGAAGACTGAAAGTCAATAATATATTGTAAAAAATTGGGTTTACTTTTCATTTTCACCAATTCACCAATCCAACAATTAATTATATTGTAGAAACTTGTTTAAATTACTTCTTAAAATTTCTCATTCTCATAATAATATTGTATGAATTATTTATTTGATTTTGTTCACCTTTCATCTTCTTCATTAAAATATAATTTACATAAAATTTAACATGTTTTTTTATTATAAAATTTTATAAATATTTTTTTGTTTGTACTTTCTGTTTTTATGTTTTTTAAGTTATTTTTTTTTTTTTTTTTTCATAGATAAAAGCATTACAAAATTTGGTCACTACGCAGCTTGTTCAGAGATTTGATATTTAAACTATATCTTACTACTGAAAAATTTTATATATATTTTTAATTAATTTTGAATTAATATCATTACATTTGAAGGAAAACTATGATTAAAAAACCTTCATTTAATATTTATTTTGTAGAGTTTTATGTAAAGAAAAGAAGTTAATAATAGTGACTAGATAAAAACTTAAAATCTAAAGGAACTGCCAGGATATGGAATATAATATTTAAACAAATAAGTAAATAATAATTAAGTACTAAACTCAAAATACACAAGAAAAAATATACAAAAACGTACAATTATAAATACAAAAATAAAAGATACAATAATTTTTAAATATATAAATAAATACATAAGTAAACAAGCCTGTAAATAAATAAATAAATAAACAACCAAAAAGATAAATAAATAACTCAATAAATAAATATACAAACAATAAACAGGTAAATAAATAAATAAATAAATAAACATAACAATAAATAAATAAATAAATAATACAAAAATATATGGAAAACAAAATTAAATAAAAGAATTATTTTATCGGCTTACAGTTTTGTATCAATACATTATTGGAATCTCTACATCTTATATTGATTCTTTCATTTGGAATTTCAACTTTTCTGGCTACTTGATGCACACCGGTTTGTTCATGAAAGAGTTGAGTAGAAAAATGCCAAGGCAGGTTTGTCTTCATTTTTAAAGTTTTGTTTTGTGAAACTTGTAATTTTTGAATATGTAACTTTTGAATATGCAAATTATAATCTTATTAGATTTGCTCAGAGGTGATTTCCTACATATAAGGGGGTATATCATTTTAGTAGCAATGCTTGTTTTGCTAAGGGTATTTGTAATATGATCACGGAAGGTTTATCTCTTGTCTAAATATACACCTAGATATTTAACAGAATTAACCCACGGGACATCACAAGTAGATGTTTCTAAGAATATCTATTCCGGGTGCTTTATTGTTGCGCATATTTTGTATAAAGTCTTTGATGTCTTCATTTGATACGAAGACATCTGCTGGCAAATTTTCATTTGTACAGTTTATTATATTTATAGACTCATCAACAGCACTATTAACTATACTTGTTTTATTAATCAAGGGATTATTAAAATTTTTTTCAAAACAGTCCGCGAAAACTTCAGCCTTTCCTTCATTAGTTATTAGCAAAGAATTATTATTTTCTTGGTGTGGAATAAATTTGTTTTTATTTTTGAGTACCTTTGCAATTTTCCAAAACGGTTTGGAATTTGGATCGAGATAACATAATTTCTCGTTTCATGTTTTGTTCCTGAACTTTGAGATTTCAAAAGTTATTTGTCTTGTGTAAATTTTCATTTCGTTGAAATCATGTACTTGTCTGTATCTTTTCCACTGACTTCTGTACTTATTTCTTTGCATAATTAAACTTAAAATGTAGTGTGGGAGAGCAGTTGTTCTTGTCACTTTTGATTTTGTAGGCACGGACTCATTAACACTTTCTAGTAAGGAATTTGTAAAGAATTCAATTTTTTCATCAATTTATTGGGTACTAGTAACACTATCTGTATTTCAGTATGTATTTCTAAGGCGATGTTTAATTTTTGTTCTAAATCTATCCCAATTTGCGTTCTTAACATCTAGGTATTGCACATCTTTTACTTTATTTTTAAGAAGTATATTACAGTTTATTGGAATATGATCAGAACTTAAAGCGTTAATTGTCGTAGGCTGTGAAACGAAAATACCTTCAAGGTTAAGTTTGTTTTTTTTGTGTTTCCTTTTTCTTCGTTTGTGCCTCAAAATATATCTTGATAATGATGCAATCACCGATCTCGTGACTTATGTCACTACGGCTCTGGCCAATCAATTAATAAAAGAGTTTAATAAAACTGTGACTGATTTAGCAGATCGTTTTAATTCTTCTCATACCGATTTAACGAGACAATTTAATTCTGCTCAAAATGAACTAGCAAATCGTATTGATTTTGCTCGGTCTGAACTAACAAATCGTATTGATTCTGTTCACTTTACTCAACCAATTATTGAGACATATAAAGACATTGAAATAGATGACAATATAAAATTCGAAATAAGTTTAGATGTGGTTAAAACTGTTCCCGAGTTCGGCGGTTCTACAGAAAAATATCCTTCTTGGAGGCAGTCCTCCAAGGCAGCTTTGAAACCGTACGAAAAGTTCGTAAATTCGGATCGCTACTATCAAGCAGTAGCAATTATTCGAAACAAAATCATAGGAAATGCCGATACAGTGCTTTCCTCATTTAATACCCCTATGAATTTCGATGCAATAATAGCACGACTAGATAATACCTACGCCGATAAGAGACCACTCTACTTACTGGAGCAAGAATTCTCCACCCTACGTCAAGGACGATCTTCAATTCCTGAATATTATGATTCAGTCGTAAAACATCTAACTCTTATTACAAATAAAGCAATCTCGCAGTATTGTGATGACAAAGAGGTTCTAAATTCTCTGAATGAAAAATACAGAAGTGACGCACTTCGTATCTTTATATCAGGCCTCAATCGTCCTTTAGGAAATATTTTATTTTCAAATCGCCCTGCATATCTTCCCACTGCTTTGGCGTTGGCTTATGAACTGGAAATGAACCAGCAGCGTCACGCATTTGCGAATGCATTTGCAGAAAGGAATAATAAAATTCCACCGCCACGTCCCAATAACCCCCAATATCGAACTTTACACAACAATCGTGTATCGAACACACAAAAGATAGAGCCAATGGACAATTGACATCGATCCAACTTTTTCACGCTTTAGACAAAACCAAAGGCATGCAACTTTCCATTCAAACCTCCCACATCAAAGCCTCAGTAAATTCAACCCAATAAAAGGTTCAAAGCAAAATTATTAGAATTCTCGTCCAAATTTAAAAAAAAGAGACAGAGAATCTAATCAAAACACAAGTTTTCATAAGAATCAACGTGTGAACCACGTTCTTGCAAATCGTAACGACATCGATAGTCTTAAAACTGATAACGTAAATGACAGTTTTAGTGATATATCCGAAGACTGTTATAATGATCAAATACATTTTATTAACGTAAACTCTCAGCTCCCTTTTATAACAAAAACATTGTGAAGTGGGCAAACAATTACAATGCTAATTGATACAGGAGCCGCAAAATATTATATAAAAGACCTTCCTTTTATGAAAGGAGTTCAATCGGTTAATGAAAAATTTACCATTTCATCAGTTAATGGCTCGACTCGCATAAACAAAAAATGTTTTGTAAGCATTTTCGGTGTCGTATCTGAATTTTTTATCCTACCGAATCTTGAAAGCTGTGACGCGATTGTAGGATACGATTTGCTCAAGCAAATCGGTGCGACTTCAGTGACTAAAGGTCTAAATAAAATAATATACAATAATGGTACAGAACCTCTCCTATTCATGCCTTGTCCTCAAGTCAACAATATAGTAGCGAATATTAAAGATATTTCCCAATCGGTGCGATCTGATTTCAAAACATTAATTAATAGAAATACGGAGGTTTTTGACGAACCCAACAAAGCTCTGACATATAAAACTAACGTTACAGCTACAATCAGAACAACAACTCAAGAACCAATATTTTCAAGGAGCTATCCCTACCATATGTCCGCAACAGAGTTTGTTAACAGGGAAGTTCAGTCTCTACTTGAGGACAAAATTATTCGTAAGAGCCGTTCACCATTCAACAATCCAGTTTGGGTTATGAATAAAAAAGGAAAGGACGAGTTCGGAAAACAAAAATTGCGATTAGTAATCGAATTTCGCAAACTGAACCAGGAAACTATCTCGGATCGTTACCCAATACCCGACACATCTGTTATTCTCGCTAATTTGGGAAAATCCAAATATTTTAGTACCATAGACCTTAAATCAGGATTTCATCAAATCCTCCTTTCTGAGAAAGACAGCGAAAAGACGGCATTTTCTATAAATAATGGCAAGTACAAATTTTGCCGCCTTCCGTTTGGTTTAAAAAATGCCCCTGGCATTTTCAAAAGAGCTATCGACGATGTTTTACGGGAAGATATTGGAAAACGTTGTCATGTTTATATTAACGACGTCATAATATTTTCCCCTGATGCCGAAACACATATTACAGACATAGAGTCCGTCATAAAGAAACTTCTTCATGCTAACATGAAAATAAATTTGGAAAAGCCGCAATTTTTTAAGGAAAGTTTAGAATTCCTTGGTTTTATTGTTTGTCAAGGAGGTCTTTAAACCGCTAATGATAAAGTTCGCGGTATACTTGAATATGAACTTCCTACTACTTTACGATCGCTCTGCTCATTCTTAGGCCTATTGGGAAATTATAGACGTTTTATACGAGACTATGCCCGAATAGCAAAACCACTCACTCAACTCTTACGAGGAAAAAACGGTCATATAAATGCTAATCAATCGAAAAACAAAAAGATTACTCTTTCTTTGGAGGCTTAAGAAGCTTTTAACAAATTAAAAGAAATAATGGTATCTGAGGATGTAACCCTTCTCTTTCCAGACTTCAAAATGCCATTTGAATTAACCACCGACGCTTCTTCTGTGGCAATAGGGGCAGTTCTGTCCCAAAAAGGGAAACCAATTACGTTTATTTCACGCACTTTGTCTAAAACCGAACAAAGCTTTGCCATAAATGAGCGGGAAATGCTCGCAATTATTTGGTCACTTCAAACACTTAGAAATTATCTTTATGGAGTTAACAACCTTCGTATTTTTACGGATCACCAACCATTAACCTTTTCAATTTCCGACTGAAATCCGAACACAAAACTTAAACGTTGGAGGAGTTTCATTGAAGAGTTCGCTCCGACTTTTCATTACAAACCTGGTAGGGAAAACAAAGTGGCTGACACACTGTCCCGGTAATTCGTTCAACATTTGACAAGCGAATATAGGCAAACTTCAAGTGAATATTGTATAAATAGTGAAGTTTCGTATACTCAGTATATTCGTTCAGTTCCACAGCCTATAAATAGTTTTAAAAATCAAGTTTTACTCTACCCATTTGCAGGATATACTCGTCATGATATCCGATTCAATGATTTTCAATCGCTGTTCTCTATTTTACAAGAATAAATTAGTCCTGACATAGCAAACGTCCAAAACGAACTCGTAGAGTTATTCCCAGCAGTTCGTTTTAAACACACTAATAAAATGCTCATACCCCTTACTAATGAAAATGATCAAATTGAAACCAACGCAACAGAACATAATAGAGCTCATCACTCTGCAAAAGAAAATATCTCCCAGATCAGGGATAGTTATTTTTTTTCCAAAAATGGGAAATAATACTTTTGCAAAGAATTGCAAAATTTGCCTGCAATCAAAGTATGCTAGACACCCACAACGGCAAACAATGGAGCCTACACCAATTCCAACACGACCAGGTGAAATACTTCAAATCGATATCTTTAATACAGATAATAATTACTTCTTAACATGCATAGATAAATTTACAAAATATGCTCTTGTTGAGCCAATAGCCTCACGTTCCCTGGTAGACATGAAGTTACCAATACTTAAGGTACTTGGAAGTTTCCGAAATTCAATATTATTAGTCTCTGACAATGAGCCAACGCCTTGCTCTCACACCATAAGGTCCCTTATACGAGATAATTTCAACTTAAAGCACTTCACGGTACCGGCTACGCATAGTCAGAGTAATGGGCAGATTGAACGTTTTCATTCAACCCTGAGCGAAATTTGAAGCAGTTAAACTGCAATTTAATTTGAGTAATGTTAAGGAAATACTGCAAACCGCAGTGTATAAATACAATAACTCAGTTCACTCAGTGACTAAACGAAGGCCCTTTGACCTTGTCTTTTCAATGAGTGAATCAGAAAGAAAAATTGTACATGATTTGCTCCAAGAAGCACAAAATAAGCAAAATGAGGCTCACAACTTAAAACGTAATTCGTGTACATTTATACCTGGACAGGAAATATTTGTGAAGATAGACAAACGCAGGGGTAATAAAATGTCAAGTCGATATAAGAAAACATTGTCCAGGAAGATCTAGGCACCATCATCCTTGCAGACGGAAAACATATTCACAAAGATAACATACGATAAATTTTATTTTACAGATTAATTTTTTTAACAACGGCTACTGCACAATATATCCCATTCCGCAAAGGTAAAGTGGCAGTTTTCAACGATTATATATATTTGATTCACACCGTTAATCTAACAGAATTTGAAAATCTAACATTAGACATTGTTAATTTTAAACGCATGTTTAGTAATTTGGATACAGAGGCATCACTTGACGAAGTCATTAGTGAAATTCTTTATCAACCTACTTTATTGGATCGACATTAAAGTTTATTGCTGGCACACCGGACCACGACGATTTTATAATTTTAAGCGAAAGACAGTCAAAAATTATTGGGGCCGAAAACCAGCAAATCGAAATAAATACTGAGCTTACAAAACATATTAACGAATTGCCCCCTAAGAAATTGCACGGAATCATTAGAAACTATCTATTGCCAAGAAGACCCCTTTGACGAATGTCTTATTCAAATTATAAACAACAATTTCGCCACTTGCCGAACAACTGCAGCACATCATGTTCAGCCCATAGATCAAATCGATGACAACATTATTCTCATTAATGACCAACTGGTTACTTTCAACGAAGATGGACGCGATATCAATATTAACGGGACATTTCTGGTGAAATATAATGACGATATCTATATAAATTCTACCATATAGTATCAAAAAAAGAACCACTAATGCAGCCATGAATCCCATATATCTTTAAATTAAATATATCAGGAAATTTCGAATTTTTTTTTAACACGTCCAACAGGCATGTAGCGGCCACGTATAAGAGTGTGAGCCGACATTTAATAAAGTGTAAACCTGCATTACTTCCCCCTAACGATTCACTAAAGTAACTTACAAGAAAACTTTGGACGAAAATCCGCCATATCGTTTCCGCTTTTGAATTGTCAGATCACTAATTTTTACCCTTGAAACGTGGCTGGTCGCATCCTAACTTTTATACCTAATCTTAAAATCTAGTTTTTACAAAATAACTTATTAAATAATAAAACTTAATTAAACCAAAGTTACGGTGTTTTAAATCGTGGAGCGAATGGTTTATAACCACGGGCATATAATTGGTGACCCCGAGAACTTTAAAAAAAGTCTCAAAAAAATAAGTGCTCGATATAAAAAATCTGCATTTGTTACATGGCAATTTTGAACAAAGTGCAAATCACTTAAATTGTACATGCCAATACAAAGCCACCACGCGCCGTCCGCCATCACAAATCTAAAAACAATTCTTTCAATTGCCCTTGCGGAAAAATAATATATTATCCATATCCATATACGAAATACAATTTTAATTCCATCAAATCGCGACCACCATAGTGCATTTGAGTCAAGACGCGACCTACGTAGTCAGCTACTTCTACATCAACATCGAACGGTACATCAAAAAGGGTTCAACAAAAAACAACGCTACAATCAACAATATTTTTATGCATTTATATTCTTATGTATGTAAGACATTTCAAGGTACAGTGAGTACAAAAATTTTTCTTATAATTTTTTTATTTAAATACATTATTTCAAAAAATTGTAATCAAATATTATGTAATCAAATGAAATTATTGCTATCTATCTATTATTAACATATGATATATAATACCTTTTTTTTTAAATAAAACTATTAACACATCTAAAGAAAGTGTACCTAATATTCATTTATTAAAGACTGTTATAGTGAGTTTTGCGCGTTAATTTTGTTTAACATATTTTTGTCGTACGGTTCATATAACGGCTATTGAGAATCCCGGTTCACCTCTCCGAATATATTATTTTGCCGCGTCTTATCAATTATAGAAAACATTTTTAACAGTTCAGATTCAAGGTTTGGGATCAGATTTTTTATTTTTCAAATTATTAATTTCAACGATAAAAGCCAACAGCGACTCAAACATTTTAATCGTTTTAATCGATTTTGTTTTTCCGCAACGGAAATAGTTTTTTTTTTCCTCTTTCACGCGCCCACCTTTTCGGTTTAAATAATGGCTACCACTTCCGATTCAAAAACCAACAACGGTACCGAGAATGAAGAAGAGGAGGAATTTACTCTTGCCAATCAAGCTTCGCAAACTTCGCTTATTTCAATAAAAATTCCAGTTTGTTGGAACAGCCGACCGGATTTATGGTTCTTGCAAATTGAAACACAGTTCCGTTTAAAGAATATAACACAATCCACAACCAAGTATGATTATTTAGTGGCCTCATTAAATAATCAGACAATGGAATCAGTGGCAGACGTTCTCGTTTCACCTCCCGCGCAAGAAAAATACGAGAATTTAAAGAAAGTGCTATTAGAAAGAAACCGCGATAGTGAAGAAAGGCGTTTGGACGCTCTGTTAAACAAAATGGAGCTCGGCGATATGAAACCTTCTCAGCTCTACAGAAGCATGGAGAATCTGGCAAGCGGGAATAATTTAATTAATACGTCATAAGTTAAGAAGTTATGGTTAAACCGACTTCCGTCAACGATTCGTGTTTGCCTTATGGCAGTTGAGAATTCCCAGACTCAAAGTGAACTTTTCGCTTTAGCCGATCGACTCAATGACACCTCCGAAGCCAGTAGCTCAAACGTTTCGCAAATTAATGCACCTCAGATTCCGACGTCTGATAATGACCTCTTGCAAAAACTTATTTTCAAAATTGAAAAATTAGAAGCAAATTATTCAAGGACAAACAAGTTTAACAGAGTTTCCAGACGTCTTTCCAGTGATAGATCAAGAGGTAGCCACCGTTCGCAGAGTAGGACGACTGAAAACCAACCAATTTGCTGGTTTCATAGAAAATTCGGGGCAAACGCGAGAAATTGTTCGAAACAAAATTGCACTTTTCAATCAAACAACGCGAACAAAAATTCAAAAAACTAGTACGCCAAAACTCAAACGCGGCTATGAGTGAGGCCATCTTTTCACGCCGTCTTTTTGTACGCGATAGAAAATCAAAACTTCAATTTTTAATCGACACCGGCGCCGAAATTTCTATAATTCCTCGTAAATTCTACCAACACCTCAACAAGCCAAACGATTTCATTCTTCTTTCCGCAAATGGTGGAAGAATTCATACCTACGGTTGCAAAAGATTGACCGTCGACTTGAATTTAAGACGATCCTTCGATTTTACTTTTGTTATAGCAGATATTGATCACCTTATTATAGGTGCTGATTTTTTACATAAATTTAACCTGGTAGTTGATATTAGCAACCAGAAAATAAAAGATAACAAAACAAATCTCCAAGTCAACTGTCTTTCTAAACCCGCGAACACTAGCTCTCCCAAATATTTTTCGATTGCAAACGAATTCGGTGCTATTCTTGACGAATTTACTGAGCTCAAAGCTCTACCAGATTTTACGTTACCAGTAAAACATGACGTTGTCCACCGGATACAGACAAAAGGTCAACTACCTTCAGCTAGTGCCCGACGACTTAATCCAGAGAGGTTAGCAATCGCAAAACAACAGTTTCAGCAAATGATCGACTTAGGAATATGTCACGTTTCAAAGTCACACGCTGCATCGCCACTTCACATGGTTCCAAAAAAGAACTCACTCGACTTCAGGCCCTGCGGTGACTATCGATGGTTAAATCAAGCGACTATTCCTGATAAGCATCCGATTGCAAACGCCCAAGACTGTTCAGCTAACCTCGACGGTTGTTCGATATTTTCCAAAATAGATTTAATTCGAGCATACCATCAAATTCCGGTCGCAGAGGAAGACGTTCATAAAACGGCGGTCATAACGCCTTTCGGGCTCTTCGAATTCCTTCGAATGCCTTTCGGAGTGCGCAACGGTGCGCAAACTTTCCAACGTTTTATGAATAGCATTTTAGGTGATCTTTCTTTTGTATTCATTTATTTAGACGACATACTCGTTTCAAGTAAATCTACCGAGGAATACAAAGAGCATTTGCGAAAAGTTTTCCGTAGATTGCAAGAGCACGGACTAAACGTTAATGTGGCGAAATGCGAACTTGGAGTAAGCGAACTCAATTTTTTGGGCTATAACATTTCCCAACATGGAATAATTCCGTCGCAAGAACGAGTTAAAGCCATTAATGAATTTCCTAGTCCCTGCTCTATCAAACAACTGCAGCGTTTCCTCGGTATGATCAATTTTTATAATCGTTTCATGCCAAATATGGCGTTCAAAGCTTAATATCTATACGAGCTGCTTAAAAACATTAAAAGCAACAATAAATCGAAATCTAAACCGATTTTTGTATGGCCAGACACGTGTGAAGAAGCGTTCCAAGTTCTCAAGCGAGATCTATCGCAGCGTACTATGCTTTTTCATCCAAAGCCTCTAGCGCAAATCAGTATTATGGTAGACGCTTCCAACGACGCGATTGGAGGAGTCCTCCAACAATACCTTAATAACTGTTGGGAACCATTGGGTTTCTATTCCACACGTCTGAGCCCGGCCGAAAGAAAATATTCTACGTTCGATCGCGAACTTCTTGCAATTTTCAAAAACGTTAAACATTTTCGGTATTATGTGGAAGGTAGACAATTTACTGTTTTTACTGACCACAAGCCACTCACAAACGCTATATGTTCCAAGACTGAAAAATCACCTCGTCAAACACGACATTTAGAGTTCATAGCGGAATTCACTACTGACATTCGATACATCAAAGGTATTCAAAATATCGTAGCTGATACTTTATCGAGATCATATGTCGATTTAATTGATTTTAAAAGTATTAGTATTCCAATCCTGTTTAAAGAACAAGAAAACGACGACGAACTGAAGTCTCTTTTAAAAACTTCAAGAACGTCGTTCGAACTAAAGAAAACGCATATACCAATTAATGATGTCGAAATATGGTGTGAAACATCAACTGAAAAAACCCGTCCGTATGTGCCTGAAATTTTTCGACGCACAATTTTTGACAATCATCACAAACTTTCTCACCCAGGTTCAAAAGCAATGCGCAAAATAATAACGGCAAAATACTTTTGGCCTAAAATGAACAGCGACGTTAACAGATGGACAAAAAGTTGCATCTCGTGTCAAAAGTCAAAAATTTCAAGGCACACAACGTCAAAACACGGAACTTTCCCAGTTCCAGAAGGTCGTTTCTCCCATATTCATATGGATTTAGTCGGTCCATTACCACCATCTCAAGGATTGACATACTAACTTACCATAAAAGATCGTTTTTCTTCTTGGCCAGAGGCTATACAACTCAAAAACATAAACGCTTCCACTGTGGTATCCGCTTTTGTACAAAACTGGGTTTCTAGATTTGGAGTACCTCAAACGATCACGACAGATCAAGGCACACAATTTGAGTCATGCCTTTTCAAAGAAATTTCTGAAACCCTCGGTACAAAACGAATAAGAACCACAACATACCATCCGCAAGCGAACGGGTCAGTAGAACGGTTTCACCGCCAGCTAAAAGATTCTCTACGCGCTCACGAAGACATTCAAAATTGGTACTCAAACTTACCTTGGACTCTTCTCGGTATTCGTTCAACAATAATTGACGACATCAATGTAACACCTGCACAATTATTGTACGGTCAAAATTTACGTTTACTCGCAGAACTAATCGAACCCAAACCCTTGAACCCGATTTTGAATTCGTCTATAGCTCGAGATATCACGCAAGCCATTTCTCAAACACGACCTTGCTCAAGTAGAAATCGTGAACAGAAATATGTTTTCGTACCAAAATATTTGAAAACTTGTAAATATATTTTTGTTCGCGAAGAGGTGAAGTCTTAATCCACCGTATAAAGGCCTATTCGAAGTAGTTAATCGATCCGAAAAAACATTTACAGTGCTCATGAACAATAAAGAGCAAATTATTTCTATCGACCGACTCAAACCAGCCTTTTATACAAAAGACAATGAATTAGAGCCAAATGTCAAACAAATAACTTTTAATTTACATTAATGGGCAAAAATTCAAAACAAATGTATTTCAAAGTCGAAAATAAAAAAAAAACAAAAAACTGTTTGTAAGGCCCTCAGCCAAATAAAATGAAAGGAAACTATAAGGTCTTCTACCGACAAACAATAACATTGTAAATTTTACTATCTAAAACTCACTGTACCCACACAAAAAAGAAAAATATGTAATAACTATAAATAATATATATTTATATTCAATATTTTATATCATTATCTACATTTATAATATTTATTCGTACAGTCACGTTTCATATTAACTTTCAAGTCTAATAATAATTTAAACTACGGCGGGGAGTGATGTAGCGGCCACGTATAAAAGTGTGAGCCGACATTTAATAAAGTGTAAACCTGCATTACTTCCCCCTAACGATTCACTAAAGTAACTTACAAGAAAACTTTAACAAAACAAGGTGGACGAAAATCCGCCATATCGTTTCCGCTTTTGAATTGTCAGATCACTAATTTTTACCCTTGAAACGTGGCTGGTCGCATCCTAACTTTTATACCTAATCTTAAAATCTAGTTTTTACAAAATAACTTATTAAATAATAAAACTTAATTAAACCAAAGTTACGGTGTTTTAAATCGTGGAGCGAATGGTTTATAACCACGGGCATAAGGCACATTCGAAACTTACAGAAAATAGAAATGTTTGATGCCGCTATAGAAAATCAACAAAGATATTGGTACTATACTATACATTATTTGTACATTGTTTTCTTAAAAGTACATTGTTTTCTTAAAAGTAAGGTTTAATATTATAGGGTAATATAAAATATATACTTGTTCAATAATGAAATATTTTACAAATGATTAAATTTCTTGTACAATAATGACATATTTAACAATGATTAAATTTATATTAAAGCGTTTTAGACTAAGATAAATAATACAAATGGATAATAAAAAGATGAATACAGTTTGTTATAGCAGATTTACATGTATATTATATTGAAAAGTTGATTTTATTTCATAATAAATTAAATAGGGTTCAATCTAAATTTTATTGTAAAGTCGGATTTGTTTAAGAAAATTAATGCACCTTTTCAAAGAGTCTAAATCATTCTGGTTTAAAATTTGTATATCTTGAATTTCAAAAGTGTTTCTATCTTGTGCTGTTAAGGCACAACTCTCAAAAATATGTCTTATAGATAGAACTTCACTGCAAGCACATCTAGGGAGCTAGTTGGGTTGGTTGAATAAAATAATCATGAGCTAGTCTAGTATGTCCTATTCTTATTCTTGTAATTATTGTATCTTCCTTTCGAGTAAGATAATCTATTGAATCTAGTGGGTTATCTAATTTATCTTTTATAAAACGGAGTTTGTTTGTTGTTGGTTGCGAGATCCATTCGGTATTCCATTCAATTTTGATTTGTTTTCTAATAAGTTGTTTTAAATCCTTGTATTGAAAAGAAAATTTGTGTCCAGGGATTGTAGGGTTGATTTTTTCGCTAAACAATCAAACTCTTCATTAAAGCCCAATCCTAAATGTCCAGGTATCCAGAAAAATACGAACTTCTAATCTAGCATTTTATGTAATAAGTCTTTTATTTGTATTGCATTTGAGTTTGTTGTATACAGTTGTTGAATGGTCTGGAGTGCAGATAATGAGTCCGAACAAATTAATATCTTAGAGATATCACTTTTTTCAAAATATTCTAATGATTTGAGTATTGCATACAGCTCTGCAGACAAAATGTTTGTATTTTCTAAGAGTTTAAATAAGCATTCTACAGAATTAAATTTAAACCCACATCCGGATTGCCCATTTAAAACGGAACCATCAGTATAACATTCTTGAAAATCTGTACATTTTGAGTCTAATTGCTCCAAAAAAGTTGACTTGAACTGCTCTTTAAGGGTTTCTTTTATATTAAATTTGGTAAGAGATAGGTCGAAATTGAAGTTTATGTTTTGCCATGGAGGATATCTCTGAAATTTTGTTTTATCAAAATTGTGGTCTAAGGGAATTTGAAGTCTATTAAGTGCAATTTTTGATCGAGTTATACAGGATTGAAATCTTAATGGTCTCGTTTTAAATTTGTTGAACATTTCTTCGTCTAAAAGCTTTTCGTTTAGCATATGGTTTTTAAAGGCGAGAACCTTGACCGTATAAAACGAAATTTGCTTATCACGGCAAAATGCAAGTGAAAACTGTTAGCTCTCGGCTAAAATGCTAGAAATGAGGCTTGTGCGGAAAGCACATGTATAGAGTCTAATTTTCTAAGATTTAACTTGTTAGTTGAACTATATCGAAAACTTCCATAATCTATGAGCACAACCATGTTATGGAGTCTAAGAAGAAGTTTTCGGTCTGATCCGTAGTTAGTATTTGCAAGAATTTTGAGAAGATTAAAACCTCTTGAAGATGTCGGTTTTATATGTGCTATATGTTGGTTCCAGTTTAATTTAGAGTCGAAAATCATGCCTAAAAATTTATGTTATTTTGTATATGTTATCAATTTATGGTTCAAAACTAGGTCAGGATAGTAAATATTTTTAATTTTTCTAGTAAATAGCATGGCTTTTGTCTTGTTTTCTGAAAATTGAAATCCAGTTTCGTTACACCATTCACTTAGTTTATCTAAAGCGTTCTGTAGAGTTCTTTTTAGTTCGTCCAAGTTTTTAGATGTAGCGAAAATTATAAGGTAGTTAGCATACATAGCTACTTTAGCATGAGATTTGATTTTAGAAAAAAAGTTATTTACAACGATAAGAAATAAGGTAACACTCAAAACAGATCCTTGGGGGATTCCGTTTTCCATTTGTTGAGTTGATGACATATTCTTTCCTAGGACCGTATAACAAGTACGATCACGGAGAAAACTGTTCACAAAATTAACAAGATTTCCTTTTAGTCCCATTTTCAACAATTCCTCGAAAATTTTACGTTTCCATACCATATCATATGCTTTTTTGATATCAAAAAAGATAGATAGGACGAATTTATTAGATGCAAAGGCCTCCATAACTTCGGACTCGAGGAAAATCAAATTATCTGATGTAGAATGACCCTGCCAAAAGCCTGACTGAAAACTACTTATTTTGTTATTGCTTTCTAGGAACCATTTCAAACGTTTATTAATCATCCTTAATCATCCTTTCTTTTTTTGTGAATTGGGATCAGAATTGCTGTTTTCCAATTTAATGGAAAGGTGTTGGTTGAATACATTTTGTTAAAAAAGTTAAGTAAGTGAAACTTATTCAAGAAATCGATTTTTTTGATTATATCATAATGAATTTTATCAGGACCCGCAGATGAACCTTTACAATCAAAAAGAGCATTTTCAAGCTCCTCAATTGAAAAGGGTTGATTATAACTAACTTGTCATTTTATCAGGAGGGATTTTAAGACATTTTGATTCAGACAGGTTTTTATAAATGAGAAAAGTTTGCGTATGTTATATCGTGTATTCGCCGTGCTTTCTCAGTTCGAGTGAAGAGCGAATATCCGGAGAGTTAAAAAGATAGAGAGTTCTTTTTTTATAAATATTTATTTATTCAGTATTTATTATTATTTGTTTCACCAAACCAAGGAAAGCCTGCTGTCGCTAAGCAGGGCTACGACTTTAATTGGTTGATGGTGAAATAACTCTGACTCTATCAATACATGTTCTTCCATTTATATGATTCTTAAAGTCCACTTAAAATCTTCAACCCCACCACGCGTATCCAACATCTTATGGGAATAGTGCAGTTCAACACTATTCCCTTAAAACTCTTATCACCATTTTACCACTTCGTAAAATAGCCTTTCTTGCATCGCCCTCAATATACCGCAACGCACCGTCGTCGTCGCCTTCCATCGATCATGATATTGGTCAAGTGTTCTAGATACAGAACATTGTACTTTTGCACTGACGCAATCATATCTTTGATGTTCATTTCTGTGTGCCTGCCCTTGACAGTGGATTTCATTTATGTGTATCCGCCGTCGATGAGTGAATCATAATCATAATTTATATTTATATTACCACTTCATACAGAGCGAAGGCGCGGGGACGTAATATGCTTGAGAAATGTATACATTTTTGTATACAAAACTAGTGCATAGGACTTCTCTTTGGAAATGATAAGCAGATGATGTGAGTGGTAAGAGGTTAGTTCATGATGTCGTGGGAAAGAGTATCGTATTGGAGATATAAGATAGCATGTAGTGTGATCACTACATCCCACCCCCCTTGGAAAAAGGAAATTCCAAGGGTGGAATTTTCTGGTAAACAATTAATAAGATTGAAGAGTCAGGTTTTACAATTGTAATAGTTATACATAGGTTTTTATCTTATTCTAGTTAAAATATTTGTCGGACTAAAGGTCACTAAAACTTTCACATTGAACGTACTTCATAATAGTCTACTAAAATGAACAAAAAAAATATTAAAAAATATTCATTATTGTAATAGTTATACATAGGTTTTTATCTTATTCTAGTTAAAATATGTGTCGGACTAAAGGTCACTAAAACTTTCACATTGAATTTACTTCATAAAAGTCTACTTAAATGAACAAAAAAAAATATTAAAAAATATTCATTATTTGTGTTCTTCTTTAAGGTGTTGCAAATATATTAAGATTTTATAAAGGAATGGTAATGTGTTTTTATCTTATTTAAGTTAACCTACGTATTCGATATTTTTAGGCACATTATTCTTTCCTTTCAGGCGTTTAATTATGTGACGTACGCAAAATGCAAGAAGTAAAAGAAGTATAGCGTAAGTTATAGTATAGTGATGGACGTCATGGGAGGTCATTGTGGAAAGTGGCATTTTTTCTTCCGATTTTATATGGTTTATTTGTTTTGATATTAGTTTAAGTCCATCTTACAAATTTGATATTAGTTTAAGTCCATTTACAAAGGTGATTTGACTATTTGTACTGACTACCGGAAGTGCAACGTTGTTTAAATATGACGATATATTTATGGGTGGTATGTATGCTCTGTGCGAGATTGTATCTATCTCGTTATATGCATGAATGATCAAATCTTTGGATTTGATGTAACAATTGCCTAAAGTTTCAATGACAGCTGTGTCATGGAGGGTGTATGTTGTTAACTCATCCTTGCAAATCTCATCTATTTCATAACTTTTTGTAGAAGAGAATAACAACTTGTTGTGAGTAGATAATTGTAACCAAATGATTGAAAGGTTTGCTTCTTTTATTTTGCATGATGGTGGTAGAGATTTTGATTTACGGAGCAATTCTACTTCGCAAGTGGCAATTTCTGAATTAGAGTTAAAGAGAGGATGTATCATTGGACATACGAATGTTTTTGCCTGATGTTTACAGTTCGCCAGATCATCAGAGTTTAGACTACTATAGTATTCCTTGTTGTAATCTATTAGTAAGTAATCGGTTGTAGGTTGTATAAATACAAAATGACTATTGTAATTTGTTGGGAGAGGGATAATCTTATAGATATGAAAGTTCTCTAGAAGTGGAAGTGGTATTTTAAATTCGTAAATAACCTTTTGTTGACGTATAGTCGCACTTATTGAACTAACTTTGTATAGGGTTAAAATGTCATCTGTGACCAATGTCGAAATTTTTGTTCCACTAGGTATGTCCTGTTTTATTTTGGATAGTGTTGAATTGAGTTGAAGAGGAGTAACAATAGACGGGTGAGGCTTGCCATGATTAGCGTTGCTTACTAAATCGATTATTTCATCTATTGTGTTTTGGTATCGCATTAGTATTAGCGTAATTAAGGTTGTTAAGGATTCAATCTCAGAGAATAGTAGTTGCTCTCGATTCGCGTTGTTTATTTGGTTCGCTAGTTGTCTAATTGATTCGATCTTGGAGCTAATATTTTGTATCTGATTTTCCATAGCTACTTCTGAATTATTGAAGACATTAGATGTAGTTTCTAAAAGTATAGCTTGCTTTTTTACCAGTTTCAGCAAATGTTTTTCGTTAGCCTCTAACTTTTTGATTTGTTTGTCATAATAATCCACATCCTCTTGACTGAGAGTCCCAAATAAAGTTTTGCTTAGCATTCCTACCGCTGTGCGATGTTTAAAGCTTCTGTAAATTTCCCTATGTCGTAGTAGGCTATTAATTTCCATTCATTGGAGTATAGTTGTTTCCTATTTTGATTTCGGTATTTACATCAGAAATTATTTTGGATACCTCGTTTGGACCTTCCCATAACGAGGACAGTTTATTTTTTCGGGTATAATTTTTTATCGATACCTTGTCACCAACATTAAAAGTCTTACTAATTGCACCTTTATCGTAGTATGCTTTAGATTTTCCTTTCTTATCCTGCAATATATCCTTGGCAGCTTGGTAACCATGCTGTAGACGGGCTTTCAATTCATTAGCGTAATTGTCGTAATTGTATGAAGTCTGAGGACTTCTGCTAATGGAATTGGGTATCCGTGGAGGAAAACCATAGAGTAATTCAAATGGGCTATACGTAGTACTACTATGAGGTGTAGTGTTGTAGACAAACATTGAATATGGTAACGAGTTGTCCCATGAAAGTCGGTCATTGTTCACATAATGCCTTAGATACTCGGCAAGTGTCTTGTGGCTACGTTCCAAAGCTCCGTTTGTTTGGGGGTGATACGGAGTGGTCTGTATCTTTTTGATTTTTAAAAGCTTACATATCTCTTTAAAAAGATTGCTCAAAAATTGGTACCTTGATCAGTAAGTATGGATTCGGAAGTCCGAAACGACATATGATTTTCTCCGTAAAACTACATGTCGAGGCTTCTGCGTTTGGTAAAGGGAGAGCTTCCGTGAACTTGGTTAAATCGTCCTGGAAGGTAAGAATATATTTGTTTCCTTCATAACTGGTTGGAAGTGGGCCAACAATATCCAAAGCTATTCGCTCAAAAGGACTTGTACTTGTTGTAGTGATTTTCATTGGAATTCGTGGATTTTGTCTTAGTTTGTTTCTTTGACAAGATTCACATTTTCGAATAAACGCCTTTGTATCTTTTATTAGAGTGGGCCAATAATACCTAGTTTTGAGACGCTTAATAGTACGGGAGATACCCTGGTGTCCTCATAAAGGGGAATTATGGTAGTCAAGCAATATTTTATCAATCTCTTGTGGATCTTCGAAATGGATTCGACTGTCGGAGTACAGAAAAATCCTGATTTTTGTTTTTGAAAATATTTCTTTTATGGTAAGTTTGAGATTGCTAAACGTTGGTTCTTTTGGGGGAATAGAGACGTCAACCTGCTGCACTTTCTGTTTTATGCAGTGGTCACGGATTTCAATTAAAATTTTTTTCAAGGCTGGTTTGTCCTCCATGTGGAAAGGTAAAGTGGTAATTATGTATGTAATAGATTGAGCTGCATTGGGGTTTATTTTTAATTCGTTGTGAAATGGGCGAGTATAATTTGTAATGTTTTTAAATAATTTCTCTTCTTTACACTCTTCGTGAGGTAAAATAAAAATCTGAATAGGTGAACATGTGTCAGCAAAAGTAATAGGTTTGCAAATTTTAATGATATTATCATCAAAAGGTGGGGGTTTCAAGTTTTCGTCTTTCAGTAGTAATATCTCTTCTAAGTTTTGATTTTTTGTTTTGCTTCTAGTAGTGACTAATACTTTACTTTCATGTCCTGTAGCTTGTATGCTTTCAGGGATTCGGCTGAGTGCGTCAGCATTGGCGTTAAATTTGCCTGGCTTGTATATGATTTCATATTCATATTCTTCTAACGAAATACGCCATCGCGCAAGTCTAGAGGTAGGATCTTTGAGATTCAACAACCATTGAAGTGGCCTATGATCGGTGAGAATAGTGAATTTTCTACCATAAACATAAGGACGAAATTGCTTACCGGCGAATATTATTGCTAATAATTCCTTTTCCGTTGTATCAAGTCTCTGCTATATTCAAAGTACGACTTACGTAATAAATAGGCTTATCGTGGCCTATTTTTCCTTGTGACAACAGGGCTCCTATTGCGAAATCGCTTGCATCAGTGGTTATTAGAAATAGCTCTTCGAAGTTCGGATATATTAATATCGGTGAAGTAATTAGTTTCTGTTTAAGTGAAACGAAAGCTTCTTCGCACAAAGCATATCCCACTTGAAATCTACGTTCTTTTTTAATTAATTGTTTAGAGGTTTGGCTAAAACAGAAAACTGGGGAATAAATCGACGATAATACCCTACAAACCCTAAAAATGCTTTAATGTCTTTAATTTTCTTTGGCCTTGGATAGGTTTTTACTACCTCTATTTTATCAGGGCTTAGCTTGATTTCCTCATCGCTGATTACGTGTCCCAAGTACATTAGTTCGCGCTTAATAAAATGGCATTTGTCTGGCTGAAGTTTTAATTTATTGTTCCTTAGTCTGGTGAGAATATTACGCAGTTTTCTGTTATGCTCTTCTAGAGTAGGTCCATAAACGACAATATCATCCACAAATATAAAACATTCTATACCAATGAGTCCCATCAGAACATTATTCATGGTTCGTTGAAAAGTAGCGGGTGAGTTCTTCATACCCATCGGCATTCGGTTGTATTCCCAGTGACCCATGGGAGTGCTAAATGCCGTCTTTTCTCGGTCTTCTTCATGAACCAAAATTTGATGGAAACCATTCGCTAGATCTAAAGTACTAAAATATTTGGATTTCCCCAATTGGTCTAAGATGTCTGTAATGTTTGGGAGTGGGAATGCGACGCCAACAGTTGCATTGTTCAGACGCCGGTAGTCTACAACTACTCGCCATTTTTTATTACCCTGGGCATCAGGCTTCTTTGGAACAAGTAAGAGAGGAGAATTCCATGGACTGTAACTGGGTCTGATAATGTCGTTATCCAGCATTTCTTTTACCTGTTTATTAATTTCTATTCTACTTGTTTCTGGCAGTCTATACGGTTTTACATATATAGGAGGTTTGACTATTTCTGTAATAATTCGATGCGTGGCTGCATTAGTGCATGTAAGCTTATCTCCAGGTAAATAAAATAAATCATTAAATTCTCGACATATCTGAATTATAGTATACCTCTCTTCTTCATTACAATGTTTCATTTCTACAAGTTGCTCCAATTTGTATAACCTTTTGTAAACTGGATCGTTTATTGGATCAGTAGAAAGAAAATCAAATTCGGTTAAATTATCCCATTCAAAATTTATATTTTGTACATCAATCTGTACAGGGTCTTCGTTAATGTTGAGGAGCAAGACTTTTGCATTATTATTGCTTGGCTGAGCTATGGAAGAGGCCAAGAAGACCCCAGGAGAAACCTGTTTCTTCCGAATGACAACGTCATTCGCACATGTGCAAGCAACTTCAGCGAATAAAGTACTACGTGCAAAACTTCGTTTAGACTCCATAGTGGTTTTCTTCACCGGTTCTATTATAATATGTTCTGGCTTAGGAAGAATAATATCCCCAGATTTAATATTTAAAGAAGGTATAGAAGAAATGTTTATGATTGAATCATTTTGTTGAGTAAATCTGTTCTGTTCCTTCATTTCGATGCTGTTTGCTTTAATCTTTCCCTCGTTTGTGTTCTTACAAAACTTTTTTTTTTTTAATTCTTTTATATTTTTATTATTGTTTTGCTTATGTTTACTTTCTACCAAGTTTTTCTCACTGTTTACTAAGTCTTTCTTCTGAAATTTATGTGTGTTTTTATTTAAATGAAGAGCAATATTATCAGAAGGAGGATATGCACTAGTCGAACGAAGTTCGCATGTCGATTCATCACGGCTAAAACTTTTTGCCCCGTTTTTAGAACTACATGTATCTTCTCTATGCTTATCCCTATTTTAGTTATTATTGTTGTTATATTGTACTATTCGTACTAGAATGTCAGTTTTTATTACTGACCATTCTGTTAATTTTCATTGAATGTGTTTGAACAACAACAACAACTTAAAGGCGCTACCACCAATTTTTAAACGAATTTTATTTACTCGTTTACGAATATTATTATTCGTTTCTTTCTATCTTTGGCTGGAGATATAGCTATTTCAAGGATTGCCAATTCCTTTCATCAGTCTCCTTTCAGTGGTATTGAGCTTTAATCCAATTTTATTATGAAAAACTTTTTCACATGCACACCGTGAGATTCGAACCCACGAAATACGCCATCGCGCAAGTCTAGAGGTAGGATCTTTGAGATTCAACAACCATTGAAGTGGCCTATGATCGGTGAGAATAGTGAATTTTCTACCATAAACATAAGGACGAAATTGCTTACCGGCGAATATTATTGCTAATAATTCCTTTTCCGTTGTATCAAGTCTCTGCTATATTCAAAGTACGACTTACGTAATAAATAGGCTTATCGTGGCCTATTTTTCCTTGTGACAACAGGGCTCCTATTGCGAAATCGCTTGCATCAGTGGTTATTAGAAATAGCTCTTCGAAGTTCGGATATATTAATATCGGTGAAGTAATTAGTTTCTGTTTAAGTGAAACGAAAGCTTCTTCGCACAAAGCATATCCCACTTGAAATCTACGTTCTTTTTTAATTAATTGTTTAGAGGTTTGGCTAAAACAGAAAACTGGGGAATAAATCGACGATAATACCCTACAAACCCTAAAAATGCTTTAATGTCTTTAATTTTCTTTGGCCTTGGATAGGTTTTTACTACCTCTATTTTATCAGGGCTTAGCTTGATTTCCTCATCGCTGATTACGTGTCCCAAGTACATTAGTTCGCGCTTAATAAAATGGCATTTGTCTGGCTGAAGTTTTAATTTATTGTTCCTTAGTCTGGTGAGAATATTACGCAGTTTTCTGTTATGCTCTTCTAGAGTAGGTCCATAAACGACAATATCATCCACAAATATAAAACATTCTATACCAATGAGTCCCATCAGAACATTATTCATGGTTCGTTGAAAAGTAGCGGGTGAGTTCTTCATACCCATCGGCATTCGGTTGTATTCCCAGTGACCCATGGGAGTGCTAAATGCCGTCTTTTCTCGGTCTTCTTCATGAACCAAAATTTGATGGAAACCATTCGCTAGATCTAAAGTACTAAAATATTTGGATTTCCCCAATTGGTCTAAGATGTCTGTAATGTTTGGGAGTGGGAATGCGACGCCAACAGTTGCATTGTTCAGACGCCGGTAGTCTACAACTACTCGCCATTTTTTATTACCCTGGGCATCAGGCTTCTTTGGAACAAGTAAGAGAGGAGAATTCCATGGACTGTAACTGGGTCTGATAATGTCGTTATCCAGCATTTCTTTTACCTGTTTATTAATTTCTATTCTACTTGTTTCTGGCAGTCTATACGGTTTTACATATATAGGAGGTTTGACTATTTCTGTAATAATTCGATGCGTGGCTGCATTAGTGCATGTAAGCTTATCTCCAGGTAAATAAAATAAATCATTAAATTCTCGACATATCTGAATTATAGTATACCTCTCTTCTTCATTACAATGTTTCATTTCTACAAGTTGCTCCAATTTGTATAACCTTTTGTAAACTGGATCGTTTATTGGATCAGTAGAAAGAAAATCAAATTCGGTTAAATTATCCCATTCAAAATTTATATTTTGTACATCAATCTGTACAGGGTCTTCGTTAATGTTGAGGAGCAAGACTTTTGCATTATTATTGCTTGGCTGAGCTATGGAAGAGGCCAAGAAGACCCCAGGAGAAACCTGTTTCTTCCGAATGACAACGTCATTCGCACATGTGCAAGCAACTTCAGCGAATAAAGTACTACGTGCAAAACTTCGTTTAGACTCCATAGTGGTTTTCTTCACCGGTTCTATTATAATATGTTCTGGCTTAGGAAGAATAATATCCCCAGATTTAATATTTAAAGAAGGTATAGAAGAAATGTTTATGATTGAATCATTTTGTTGAGTAAATCTGTTCTGTTCCTTCATTTCGATGCTGTTTGCTTTAATCTTTCCCTCGTTTGTGTTCTTACAAAACTTTTTTTTTTTTAATTCTTTTATATTTTTATTATTGTTTTGCTTATGTTTACTTTCTACCAAGTTTTTCTCACTGTTTACTAAGTCTTTCTTCTGAAATTTATGTGTGTTTTTATTTAAATGAAGAGCAATATTATCAGAAGGAGGATATGCACTAGTCGAACGAAGTTCGCATGTCGATTCATCACGGCTAAAACTTTTTGCCCCGTTTTTAGAACTACATGTATCTTCTCTATGCTTATCCCTATTTTAGTTATTATTGTTGTTATATTGTACTATTCGTACTAGAATGTCAGTTTTTATTACTGACCATTCTGTTAATTTTCATTGAATGTGTTTGAACAACAACAACAACTTAAAGGCGCTACCACCAATTTTTAAACGAATTTTATTTACTCGTTTACGAATATTATTATTCGTTTCTTTCTATCTTTGGCTGGAGATATAGCTATTTCAAGGATTGCCAATTCCTTTCATCAGTCTCCTTTCAGTGGTATTGAGCTTTAATCCAATTTTATTATGAAAAACTTTTTCACATGCACACCGTGAGATTCGAACCCACGCCTTCAGATTTACTCAGTCTTCGAAGTCGTATGCACTACGCATTCCACCGCTTATGACCACTGACGATACAGGTCGAGATGTCATGTTTGTTTGTTTTTTCAAACGCATTTGGAGCTTCAACATTTTTCTAAGCGCCTCTAAGTATGTTGTTTTGTTCCGCCTCCATTTTCTCCTAACCTTAATTTGATAGACTACAATTCGTAGCATATATCAAAGGGGGAGAGGTTGGAAGATAGGTAACATACCAGACTATTTAAGTTATTATTGTTGTTATATTGTACTATTCGTACTAGAATGTTAGTTTTTATTACTGACCATTCTGTTAATTTTCATTGAATGTGTTTCATTGAATGTATTTTCTGTAGGCAATGGTTCTATATCTGCTTCATTTATATACCTTGGAATTTCTATTGTTTTTTCTTTGTAATTCATTATGCATTTAAACTTATTCAAAAAATCGTTTCCTACTATACCGTCATATGGGAGATTTATCTGATCGGTAAGTAAATGGAAAGGATGTCTTAAAATCATAGCGTGATCAGGTGTTATAAATTCTATTTGTCCATATACTACACCGAAGGTTTTTAGCGAGTCCCCGGCTATGGTAGTTATGGTGTATGAACCATCCCCTTTATCCAGACTTCCTGGTTGGGTATTTTTTAATAGACTTATATCGGCTCCCGTATCAATCAAAAAAGTGGTGTATTTTTTATCTGAATCCAAGGACTAAATTTGACGCGTATTATTGGCTGACTGAATTCAGGATAAAACGATACAAAAAATTTCAAATTTAGTGCTCGGTCTGATGCACCTCGGCACTGGTCAATATTCGGGAGGAGTTGCCCTGTGTTTCTGCTATGACCGGTTGTGGCGGAGCGACCTGTGTCTCTAAACGGATTTCGCACCCTTGATGCGTTTAGAGAAAAACCTTGCTGTGGCTCATTTCTGAGTAACCGTAACCTGCAATGGCTTTCAGTGTGGTTTTGTTTTCCACAATAGTTGCAGGTGAGGAATTGTACTTCCTTCTTTATGGGTGGCCTATTAGGGAAGTTAGGGAATGGCATGTTTCGGTAACAGGTCTCCCTTGGCTTACCGCAAGTTTGGCAATACAATCTATTTTGCTGAGGAGAAAATTTCCCGTGATTCGTAGGTTGAGGATGATGGTCTATGCGTGCGGCATGACCTTCAGCATGGGCAATTGCTGCCTTAAGATCACTTCCCCCATGAGTCTTGGCTATGAGTCTAAGTTGGTCGTTCTTCAAACCATCTTCAAACACCTGAAGCGCCAACTTCTTATTTTCTTCTACTAGGAACGCCCTGACCGTCTCATCTTCTGTTGTGGTGAAAGTAGCGGAATTTAGATCGTTGAGAGCTAAACAAGCTCGCTCGCCAAACTCTGTGACCGTTTCTTTGAAACGCTGTTTGCTAGTTTTGTGCTTATTATTGGCAGAAAATCGGGTCTGGACTACCTTAAATTCGTACTCTAGCTTTTCCTTAAGGGATTTCCAAGTTGCCAGCGTATTAAATTGGGTCAGTTCAAAGGGTCCCTGTAACCTAGTTTTTACAATTCGTAAAAACATTGGTTGTTCAGCCTCTTTAACAGAGCTAAACAGAATATCGCCACATGATATGAACTTCGCCAGTTCTTGTGGGTTTCCGTCAAAGACGGGAATGATACTAAAAATATCTGAAATTCTGACCTCCATGACTGGTGTTTTTGTTTTCTTTAGGATTACAATCTGTTTATCCTCGTTAAGAGGTGGGAAAGGCAAAACCTTAAATAGATCGGCAATAGCTTTGGCACGCTTATTTGCCTCTCTAGTGATTTGTAACCGCTTAATCGTTAACCGAGCAACTCAACTAATATAACCGAAAAAGTATACGAAATAATACAAAAGAACAAGGGACGCGAGAGAATATGCGTAGGTATATATGCATATAAAAAAAAAAATATAACACTAAATAACTTAGTTATTAAAAATTTTCTCACTCGTCTTATGTTTCTGCTGTTGATGCTGTTGCTGCTTTGCTGCTGTTTTTGTTGCTCCTGTGGTTGTTATTACTGCTGCCGTCGTTGCCAGGCAAGCTTCACGCTCTATAGTTGTTAACCTGGTCATTTTTTTCACTGCCCAATGTTGGCCAAATACCTTCGCTCTAAAGCTGGCAAGGACTTATGGTTTTGGGACTTTTAAAATTGCACTTTTTCACTTTTTTTTTTTACTTACTTACTGGTGTATAGCCCCAGTATACGCATCAGAAGAAAGGTCTTCTGTATTGGCAAATTAATTCTGGTAGGAGATTATTTATAGGATCCCACCGCTGCCACCAATGTTATATCGTGTATTCACCGTGCTTTCTCAGTTCGAGTGAAGAGCGAATATCCGGAGAGTTAAAAAGATAGAGATAGACGACTTTAATTGGTTGATGGTGAAATAACTCTGACTCTATCAATACATGTTCTTTCTTTTATATGATTCTTAAAGTCCACTTAAAATCTTCAACCCCACCACGCGTATCCAACTTCTTATTCCCTTAAAACTCTTATCACCATTTTACCACTTCGTAAAATAGCCTTTCTTGCATCGCCCTCAATATACCGCAACGCACCGTCGTCGTCGCCTTCCATCGATCATGATATTGGTCAAGTGTTCTAGATACAGAACATTGTACTTTTGCACTGACGCAATCATATCTTTGATGTTCATTTCTGTGTGCCTGCCCTTGACAGTGGATTTCAATTATGTGTATTTTTCTCTAACAACAAGTGACGTAATATGGGTGGATCTAGTTTTCCCGTTAAGTGTTTCTTAAATACTTCGGATACAGAAGTTTTAATAGGATTTTTGTTTATGGAATCTAATTATCTTTCTTGTTTTGTATTTTGCAGCAATAAAATTTTTGTAGTCAACCATATATAAAGATCTTTTATATTTGTGAAATAGTCGGTAGCGAGTCTTAATAAGGTTTTTAATTTCATCATTATACCATCATATAATTTCATCATTATACTACACCTTATAAAATTTTCTAATTCGTCTATTGATACATCTAAAGCTTCCGTTTTTAGATTGAGTTCTTTTCTAAACAGCTTTTTTTGTTAAATAGTTTTCTCTGAGATTGTTGTTGACTTCAGAGTTCAGAACTGGCATAATAACAGGAAAATGATCACTGCTATATAAATGTTGCTCAATAAACCATTCAAAATAATTTTAAATAATAGGAGAAACTAATGTGAGGTCGATTGCACTAAAGGTTTTATGAGCAAAACTAAAATGAGTTGGATTACCATTATTTAATATATTAAGGGAATGCTCATGAATAATATTCTCTGCCATTTTTCCCCTTACATCACACTTTTCAGAACCCCAGAGATAGTTATGAGTATAAAATCACCGAATATAATAAATGGGGAATCCAACTGCATTATAGATTTTCTATATCTGATCTTGAAATATTTTCTGAACCCGGTAAATAAACATTGCAAACTGTAAACCTTATGGGATAAAACACCTTTACAGCAACTGCTTGAAGATCTGTCAGCAGTGAGAGCTCTTCTGAAACAAAATTTTAGTTTACTCAAGTGGCAACTCCTCCATGAGAGTTCGTAGTAGACTCACAACCTTTATAAAAATCATTATAATTTTTAAATGTAGGTACATAATTTTCTTTAAATCGAGTTTCTTGAATGCAATAAATGAACGAGTTAAATTTACTTACTAATAATTTAAATTCTTCGAAAAGGCTAAGAAAACCATTGCAATTCCACTGGACTAAATTAAGTTGTTTACTCATGATCGCTAGAATTTTCACTGGATAGGCTACTTACGTCCATCTTATTATTATTATTATTATGAGCTTTTATTTGATTTTTAAGTTCTTTTTTCTTTCTTGCACTGAGTTTAACTGGAACAATAAAAATTCTCTCTTTTCCGGTGCCAATTATTTTCATGGGTCATTCGATGATGATGATGATGCTGATAAAGTGTCTGCTTCTTTCACACGTTTATTAGTTTCCTTGTTGTTGTGGCGCTCTTGAACAGTAGTGTTGCTTTTCGGAGAAACTTCTTTACGTGGTGGTGTTTCTTTCTCTTTTGGTTTACACGTGCAGGGGCATTGGCAATTTAATTTTTTGTTGGGAATGGTAGATGGAGAGGTTGAGCATTGTAATTTCTCTCAATGTCTTTTTATAGCTTCTCAAATGTCGACATGTTCTAAAGCTTTGATTTTTTGCACCTCTCTTTCATCTAAATATTTACTGCAAGATTTTGAGAGGGCATGATCAATAACGAGATTAACGAGTTGGTCTTTTAAACCATCTAGTATTTCATTTTTTGTCAGTGAGTTAAATTCAGGGCAGTGTGCGACACCTTTACTTCCGTTCAGAGTGCCATGCTCTGACATTGAAATTTTTATGAATGGATTAAGTGTTTTGAGTTTTATGAGTTTATTAGCTTGACATAGCGTATTTGTTTTAAGCTAAATTTTTCCATCACGCAGACGAGTACACCGATCGATGGGGCCTTTTACCTTAGCAATAACGCGTTGTAATAGGAAAGGAGAAACGTTATTCATAGATTGACCATCGGATCTCTCCATTAGTAAAAATTTTGGACCGCTCTTTTGGTTTTTTAATGTTTTGCAGTTATCAAAATAGAGGTCTTCAATTTTTGTCAAATTTGAAGAATTTTTGTCACCCATTTTTATAAAATTAATATTTAATCGATTTTTGTCTCACACTTATTTATGAACTTATTTACAAACAAGAGAGGGAGCTGCAAATCTCATCTTGTGTAAAGAGATCACTCTCGTTGACTGTAGCATTTTTGATTGTATGCAGTTGCATTTTGGGCCCATTGCTGTTGAGGTGCATGTGCTGGAAGAACGGCTGCAGTATGGATGGTGTAGGCACAGAAGATTCATTTTGCCTTGGGAGTGTAGGAAAGTCATTTGTGCTCATATAGCTTGGCACCAATCTATTATGATGTTTTGGTTTTGCGGAATTAAGTTTTGGAGTTCTCTCATGATTGGTTTTACCTCTTATTTCGAGATATTTTATTCTTCTTGGACAGTTGATGTCAGTTGATTTATGGTTTCCCTGACAATTGGCGCATTTGGAAATGCCTTCGGCAGTACAATCGGCAGTTTTATGGGATTGAGAACAATTGGCGCAGTAGACTTTGACAGTGCAGTTTCTCTCACCATGTCCATACATTTGGTAATTGTGGCATTGCGTTATTTTATTTTTAAGTCTTCGTTGAAACTCCCAACGAACTTGAGTGCGAAGAACGTGGTGGATGTTTTTCCTTCAGTCTGTAATTTTTACTCTTTGTTTTTCAAGGAATACTATAAAGAACACTTCAGTGTAGTGATCGTAGTTCTTTTTAATCATTTTTATTTCTTTATAATTTAAACCTAATCTGTTTAGTTCTCCTTTGAGAACATCAATTTTAACTTCGTCTATTCCAAAAGAATAACCTTGAAAGATCTTTTACTTTTGAGGTCGTGAGTGAAATATTAACACGTTTTCTCTTTTAAAGCCGCGCACACTTTATTATATGAGGTTATGCACTCACAACAAATTTTTATCCCAATTGATATTTTCTTAATTGAACTGGTGTCATTTGCACATTGAACTTGCAAGGGATGCCAGTAATTGCTACTGATTGGATCAACTTGCTTCGACATTGTTAGATTGTTTTTTTGCAATTTCGCGATTTAAGATCTAAGATCTTCATTGGTCAGGCTGCGTACCCGCTTCGTTATTTTGATCGGTTTGACTCGTTAGAGAAAAGGAAATACGTCTTACTCTTCTAAGAGTGCAACGTCAACTGAGTTTTTATGTTTACGTAAATTTACTTGGTACTGAACATTATAAATAATATATTTTATAACATTTTGATTAAACATACTTTTGTTATGTCATGTTGATTATATACTTTACTAAATTATTTATCAAGAAGAGGTATTTCTATTTTGAAATCAAAGCAATTGTTTTTTTTTTGACAATTTCATACGTGTAATAGACCAATTAGAGACTCAGTTTCAAGTCTATTTCTATTTTTAGTTTTAAGAAGTGTTATTTTTGAAAAAAAAAAATCTTTCAGTGTTAGCTGATGAAAACAAACTGAAAGCGGATACGTTGCATTTCCATCAGCGCGGTTAATTTGAATAACATATCGCCAAAATTCTTCAATTTCATTTAGAGTTTCGTTATCTTTTATAGCAAAATGTGAGTTAACAAACATTCTCCACTCATTGTCTATATCCAGAAAACTATTTTCAGGAACCAAATTAGGAAAATGTTTGGCGAGTGAGAAAATTGATGAACAATTTTTATTTAAAGCGTTTAATGGATCCAAAATTTCCATGTCTCTAAGAACTTGGTTATTTAAGTTAAATCTGTTATAAATATGTTTGGTACCTTCGATCAAAAATGATAAGCAATGACATTGAAAGTTTTGTAAAGTGGTTTTATCAATAGAAATTGTTTCCAAAAATGTGTATGTTCGTTCGCTTTAACTTTAACAAAACATTCATGAAAAGTATGATAAATCACAGTTTTTGGCAACACTGGTCCATCGCTATGAAAATGCAAAAGCTTTAGCATTCATTGTTTATTATAATAATATGAATTAATAAAATTTATTTTTTTTAAGCTTTGTTTTGAGAAGCACCTTTATGTCACATATAAACAATAAAAAACTTTTTATGTTTTAAATAGTTATTTATTAAAAGAAATAAATATCGTACAATTGTTTCGGTATCGGCACGATACCATCATCAGCGATTAGATTCGACTAGTTATAATTAAATGTAAAAAGAAAAAGTAAGAAAAAAGTCTAGTCATAGATTACATTCATATAGAGTGACAAGAAAAAACAATGAGTAAGGGATGTATTAGGTGAAACGAAAGTTAAAAAGAGAGCAATGTTACTTCTTAAAATAAAATAATGTTTTTTGCGCAAGATTTATGTAAGTGCGCGAAAAAGAGGTGTATAAGCTGGGCCAGCATCTCTGTTTACGTTGTCTTGTTTCAGGTAAATTTGCATTGACTCCAATACGTTTAAACGATGTCTATTGGACTCAAATTCTATTAATTTGAAGTTAGAAGCATCAATTGTATGTTGCTCTGAAATAATGTGATCAGCTATCCCGCTTGCGTAAGCCTCTTTATTGTCGATATGACGTAGATGTTCGTTGGTGCGGGATTTGAGACGACGAATGGTTTGGCCTGTGTAAAACTTGTTACAATCAGCTGAGGAACATTCTGCAACATAAACTCCACATTTATTTATTTATTTTGGATAGGATCTTTAGTTGAACGGAGCATGTTTTTTAATTTTTGTTGAACTTTTTGGAATAACATCAATGTTGATTTTTTTATAAATTGCACTTAATTTGCCAAAGGTGTTAGGATCGAATTCGACAGCTAAGCCGTTGTTCTCCGTTTTTATTGGCAAAAGAGATGTTGATTCTGATTTAATTTTAGCTTTTTTGTGTTTATGAATTATGTTTAAAATTTCTTTTTCGTTATAGCCGTTAACATCGCCTATGTACAGGATGCGTTGAAGTTCTGTGTTAAAATCATGAGGTTTTAATGGGACATTACAAAGCCTATACGCCATAGAATTAAATGCGGCTCGTTTATGTGACTGATGGTGGTTGGAGTCACTAGTTATCTATCGATCAGTGCTTGTTGGCTTCCTATTAATCTCGTACTCTATTTTATTGTTGTTTTTCCTTAAAATAAGGTCTAAAAAGGGGATTTTATTATCTTTTTCGATATCAACAGTGAATTGAATTGTTTGACTTGCACCATTTATTGTTTCCATAGTTTTTTCGATTTCACTTCTTTTCACGATGGCTACCACATCATCTATGTATCTGTGCGAAATTCTTGGTAATTTGTTTATTTCCGATAATTTTTCTTCTAGGCTATTAACATATAAGTTACACAAAAACCAGATAGCGAATTACAAATAGCTAGGCCATCTGTTTGTTGGTAATAGTTGCCCCGAAATTGGAAAAATGTTTGTTCGACACATGCACTTGTGAGATCATATAGCGCGCTCTTTTCAATCGGATTAATGTTTTGTTTATCAAGGAAGACGTTTAAAGAATCGAGAGCAGCTTTTACCGGGACGTTATATCAAATGAAACAATGCATTCATCACTTTCTATCGTTACGTCATTTAATTTTTTGGTTAGTTCAATGGAATTTTTAATTGAAAACTTATCAAATTTTTTTAAAATATTGAATCTTTTTATAAGCCATTTTGATAATAATAATAAACGAGCCGCATTTAATTCTATGGCGTATAGGCTTTGTAATGTCCCATTAAAACCTCATGATCTTAACACAGAACTTGGGGAGAGTACGATAACCTTGGCGCCAAGAATTGATAACGGTTTTTTTTAGAACAGTTCAATACAAGCACTTTTTACTATGGGTGGGGGGGTCTATCTCCCTCCGTTTGGGCGGGAGGGGCAATTTTATAAAAACAGTGCTAAAAATTTAAAACAAATATTAAAAAATAACGGTAATATTTACAACTAAGTTTTATATCTTTTTTTTAAAGCCAATACTTTTTTCTATTAGATGTTTTTTAAATCAAGTGAAACCTATGCATAGTCTTTGAAAAAACGGAGCTTTAAACTCAAAAATTGCGAAAGAAAGGTAAAAAAAAATTTGAAGTGTGATTTTTCAAAACTGTAAAATAAAGTGCTACTTTTTTTATAAAATTCGTTGCTCATATTAATTTTAAATCATAAACTGAAAACAAAATGATATTATGTTGTCTGGTTTTTGAGAAAATGGAAAATTACTAAAACTACTTTCTTAAAAGAGTTTTCTTTTTTTTTTTTTGGTATACGGTGTTTTTGTAATGATGCTTGGGCATCTTTAAATGCAACAGAAACTTTGCATACACCCAACTTCGCACCCACCCCAAATCCTATATTGTGTCCAAGCAGGGGGTAGCATACCTCACTGTTTATAAAACAAGTACCCAATAAAAAAGTTGTTTTAGTAATTTTCCATTTTCTCAAAAACCAGGAAACATAAAATCATTTTGTTTTCAGTTTATGATTTAAAATTAATATGAGCAACGAATTTTATAAAAAATATTATCATTTTATTTTACAGTTTTGAAAAATCACACTTCAAAAAATTTTTTTACTTTTTTTTTCGCAATTTTTGAGTTTAAAGTCCGTTTTTTCAAAGACTATGCATAGGTCTCACTTGATTTAAAAATAGGAAAATCTAATAGGAAAAAGTATTGGCTTTAAAAAAAGATATAAAACTTAGTTGTAAGTATTACCGTTATTTTTTAATATTTGTTTTTAATTTTTAGCACTGTTTTTATAAAATTGCCCCTCCCGCCCAAACGGAGGGAGATAGACCACCCACCCATAGTAAAAAATGCTTGTATTGATCTGTTCTACAAAAAACAGTTATCAATTCTTGGCGCCAAAGTTATCGTACTCATGCCCAGAACTTCAACGCATCCTGTACATAGGCGATGTAAACGGCTATAGCGAAAAAGAAATTTTAAACATAATTCATAAACACAAAAAAGCTAAAATTAAATCAGAATCAACATCTCTTTTGCCAATAAAAACGGAGAACAACCGCGTAGCTGTCGAATTCGATCCTAACACCTTTGGCAAATTAAGTGCAATTTATAAAAAATTCAACATTGATGTTATTCCAAAAAGTTCAACAAAAATAAAAAACATGCTCCGTTCAACTAAAGATCCAATCCAAAATGAAGATAAATGTGGAGTTTATGTTGCAGAATGTTCCTCAGCTGATTGTAACAAGGTTTACATAGGCCAAACCATTCGTCGTCTCAAAACCCGCACCAACGAACATCTACGTCATATCGACAATAAAGAGGCTTACGCAAGCGGGATAGCTGATCACATTATTTCAGAGCAACATACAATTGATGCTTCTAACTTCAAATTAATAGAATTTGAGTCCAATAGACGTCGTTTAAACGTATTGGAGTCAATGCAAATTTACCTGAAACAAGACAACGTAAACAGAGATGCTGGCCCAGCTTATACACCTCTTTTTCGCGCACTTACATAAATCTTGCGCAAAAAACATTATTTTATTTTAAGAAGTAACATTGCTCTCTTTTTAACTTTCGTTTTACCTAATTCATCCCTTTCTCATTGTTTTTTCTTGTCACTCTATATGAATGTAATCTATGACTAGACTTTTTTCTTACTTTTTCTTTTTACATTTAACTATAACTAATCGCTGATGATGGTATCGTGCCGATACCGAAACAATTGTACGATATTTATTTCTTTTAATAAATAACTATTTAAAACATAAAAAGTTTTTTATTGTTTATATGTGACATAAAGGTGCTTCTCAAAACAAAGCCTAATAAAAATAAATTTTACTAATTGATTTACTTGTCACATAGCTTTCAAAATATAATAATATAAAGGATGGTTAAAGTTGAGATTTGGTACATGCAAGAGAGAATAGGCTAAGTTTAAGTATGTAGAATATTCATCGTCCCCACACAACCGTTTGGAAGCTTTCCTCGTTTATTGTTGGTTTTTGGTAAATGATCGTCGCTTAGCACAGTAGAACATTTTATGTTTTTGATGTGCATAGTTACATTTAAGGTGATGATGATGATGAGGAGCTTTGGGAATGCTATCTAATAATTAGCAACATTTAACTTCTTGGCATAGCTTTTGTCTCTGCATGTAACTCCTCCCGTCCTAGTTTTAAGAGAAGGAATTAAAGATTATTGAATCTTCATTAAAAAAAAAACATCTGTACACTGTGGGGTATGATCATTATAATAAAGTTATAGATTTATATTCGATAAATTATTGCTGGATTAATTATTTAACTTAAATTATTATGTATAAAGAAAACTTAATTTAAATTGTACAGGTACAATCAATAATTTTTTTTTTTAGATTTGAAAATAAAGTTCTGTTTTCTTCATTAGGTATATGTAATTATTTAAATTTTTTTATATTAAGGTACAAAATTATTTTTAAAAAATGGTTTGTATTATTAACATTTACAATTGATAATAATCAATTCCTTGTTTTTATAGGTTGTAACACATTCCATTAGTTATAATTTTTTTGTTTTAATAACAGTATTTTTTGGTTAATTATATGTATGTGCTCTTAAAAATAAGTAATTATAATAATATATATCATAAGCTGTATACTGCGTCGTCCTATAGTTTGTCCCCTATAAATTGGCAGTACAGGCCTTATGGGGAAGCTTTTTCAAAATCAGTAGCGCGCCTTATTTGTGCACCATACTGAATTGAAAGAAATCCCATTTAAAAAATGTTTACCCGCCAATGATTTTTCGATCGCATCCGACATAGATCCCACAACGACCTGCCTAGCGTACAGTTGAATACGCACTGATTGGCTAATGCATTTCAACCCTCTTTTAACATCCATTCGAACAGAGATACCTTTGTCAATTTGGTAATTCATTTCGTATTTTTTTATGTAGAGTTTCTGTTGAGGAACTTTTGATTTTAGAGCTTAAAAAATACCTTTTATTGATGAAATAATAATGAGATATTGAGATGAGCATATTACTAAAACAAAAGTGTTATAGTGCAGTGTTTTTGTTGATCATGTTTGTGTTTTTTATGCGGGGAAAATCTTGAAATGCAGTTTACATAAATGTAGGTAAGCTGTTTTCTTTAAAGAATTTATTTGCGTAGATTCTCGTGCCGGTCGGTCGGTTGATATTTCGTGTATATTTTTTTCTTATTCGCGTAGATTTTTACAGCACGCGGGTGGTCGGTATTGATGTTCCGTGTACCTATTTTTGTGATTAGTGTTTTGAAATTAATGTGAAGTGAAGTGTTGTAAATATTACTATTTTAAAAAACGTAAATTATTTGAGAAGTTTGCTACTGTTGTGCTCCTTCATCTAGTTTATAATGGATTCAAAAACATCGAAAGACTTAAGCGCCGAAAAAAAAAAGAAATTGCAAAATAAAACGGAAACTGTGAAGCAAGTAGCAGGCATTTTTTCGGTGTCTATGCGAACAGTCTACAGACTTCTTAGCGAAAATGATACCAAAGGCCAAAACTCACCACCAAAAAAGAAAAATCAATCTGGCCCCAGAAGAAAAATAGATTATTTTGATAAGTGCGCCATCAGACAAATCGTGCATCAGTTTTTTTCAAATAATGATACCCTTCAAAAACGCGCCTACTATCTTACCTCTTGGTGGTGTGGAAAAAGATAAATTTCATTTCATTTTTATAAATAAAAATTAAGAAAATAATTTTAATTAAAAAAGAAGAAAGGTAACCCTACATCATATTTTTTCAGTTTTTTCCAATTCAAAATGCTTACTACGGCAACGCTGTTAGAGCTTTTGAAAGAAGATAACCTTATGGAAAGCAAAGAAGTGCGAATGAGAGACAAACATCCCTATCTTCCCTGTACTGCCAATTTTTAGTGGACAGACTATAGTTCATATCTTTCGAATGTGGAAAAAAAAAGTGATTGTTTTCTGTAAAACTGGTTACCATACCAATAAGGCCAAATTTTGTGCTGGTACATTCATATATCTGGTCATTTTTTTTTTTTTTCAATGTTGCGGGTTTTTCTGGATTTTCATTTCGATGTTTTATGTAATTTACATTTTTATTTAAACATTGTTTGTAAACTATACCAGATAAAAACTCATAGTTTTTTCTGTGGTTTATTAAGTAATCTTGAGTTGTGCTAGAATGTTTTGCTTGGGGGAAAAAATTACTTTTGTTTATAAGATCTCGAATGGGGCCATGTTTGTGGTTGAGTGAATAGAGCTGTTATATGTTATAACTGCCTCATCCACGACTTCATCTATCGGCTTCTTTGCGTTTTCCAACTTTATTACTCTTATAAGCTCTGTAAGAGTTGAATGAAACCGTTCAACAGGTGAGTAACCTATCGAACTTTTGCACAGATTGTATGAAGACTTATTTCATAGACTGCCGGAAAATCTTTGAAAAAAGTTGATACAAATTCGCTGTCGTTTTCTTTTTTGATTTTCCGGGAACACCATGATGGGAGAAAAAGTTTTTCAAAAATTTTATTATGCATGAACTATGGTAATAAAAACTGGTTGGTAATAAAAACACGCTAGCAAATTTAGCAAATTTATCTAGAATAGTTGAGAAATGTTCTTTGTGGACGAAATAAATATATATGTGTAATATTTCTAAAAGGTTTCCTTGGAGTTTCTGTGAGTTCAAATTTTATAGGTTTGGTTTGTCTATCGTATTTGTATTTTGCACATATATCACAGTTTTTTTATAATTATACTTATGAGGTTTTTCATATTAGGAAAAAAATATTTTCTTTTTAAATGTTCATAACTTTCTGTAATTCCTCTGTGGTTAGGGGTTTTGTGGCAGTATAGTGTATGCGTAAGCTGAACTACGTATTAAATGTAAGTGTACACTACTCCCGATAAGAGAGATATAACTATCTCTATCTCGAGCTCACGCCTCACGCGTACACAGACAGTGAGTCAGTCGTTTGTCAAGTTTGGTAGTGGCGTTAATTTTTGTGCATGTGGTTGCTTCATAAAATGTATTTGTGAATCAAACTAAAAAATAATGGAATAAATTATTGTTCCCTCCATGGAATAAATAATTGTTCCCTCATTAAATTGGAAAAAAGCGGTTTAAATTCGATCTTTGAGGTTAATCATGAGCAACTTGAAATTACTTTTTGCACAAATACAATGTTTTGTAAATTCTGAAATGTCGTCGGAGAGATAAAGACTATAAAGAAAACACTAAAATGTATTCTTTTCTCTGATCATTATTTTATATTAAATTGATATACTAAAAAGTTGTATGTAATAAGATTTCTTAATTGAGTGAAGTGAAGAATAATTATTTACCAAGTAAAAAAATAATTTTCAATATTTACCTTTTATAAACAAATTATAATTTAAATGTTATCTGAATACATATTATATTATTTTAATAGAATATTAATATCAAAATCAAAAATAACAATAAAAAACTGAATCCAATTCATTTGACACAAAATAAAAAGTTTTATATCACAAAAAAAAAACACATAATAAAAAAGAAAACTGAATCCACTTCTTATAATAATATCACCCACTATAGGTATAATAAACATATAAAAAAAATTAAAAAAAAACTAAAACCGATTTCCCTGGACAGAACAAACAAATTAGATCATCTAATAGTATCACAAATAAAAACGAATTCTATGTAAAAACTTAATTTAATTTTATTCATATGTCTTACACAAAACTATTAACAAAATAAAGTAACATTAAAACTAAACAAAATTAACGGAAAAAATTAAGTAACATACCTGAATAGGTACATAAATTCATAATTACTTATTTTTAGACGTAAAAAATATAATAATAATTGTTGATTCGCATTTAAAATCAATTTTTTTTCCATGCGCTTCGGCTTAAGTGTTGAACGTTTGTCACTTAATAACTGTCCAGGTTTTGAAAAAATTCTTTCAAAAGGTACTGATGTTGCCATGACAGACAAGGGGGAGAATACGATAACCTTGACGCCGAAAATTGATAACGTATTCTTGAAGAAGGGACAAATACAAGCATATTTTAATATGGGAGGGGGGTCTATCTCCCCCGTTTGAGCAGGAGGGCAGTTTAATTAAAAAAGTAATAAAAATGAAAAAAAATCATTACAAAATAACGGTAATACCTAGAATTAAGTTTTATATCTGTTTTGAAAGCCAATACTCTGTTTTATTAGCCGGTTTTTAAATCAAGTGAAATCGATCCATAGTTTTTCAAAAAAGAGTAATTTTTCAAAATAATGAAAAAAAAAATTTTTTTTCAATCTAAAAGAAACTTTGCATATACACAAACTCGCACCCATCCCAAATCCTATTACAGGCCCAGGCAGGGGGGTTGCAAACGGGCAGCATGCCCGCCCAAACAAACCTTACTGTTGATACGCCGTAAGGCTGAGTGTTGGGAAAGTATGATAATTTAGAGTCAATTTGTGTAAGAATTAATCCATATTCTATTTTTACTATCAAGTTACGACCACGTAAAATACTTAAGCAACAAAAATTAATTAATCTGAAATAGTAGTTTACGTAATTTTTAATTTCCTCGAAAACTAGAAGACATAAAATAATTTAGTTTTCGGTCTCCCCCCGTTTGGGCAGGAGGGAAGTTTAATGAAAAAAGTAATAGAAATGAAAAAAAATCAATAAAAATAAACGGTAATACCTAGAATTAAGTTTTATATCTGTTTTGAAAGCCAATACTTTGTTTTATTAGCCGGTTCTTAAATCAAGTGAAATCTATCCATAGTTTTTCAAAAAAGTGTAATTTTTCAAAACATTGAAAAATTTTTTTTTTCAATCTAAAAGAAACTTTGCATATACCCAAACTCGCACCCACCCCAAATCACATTACAGGCCCAGGCAGGGGGGTTGCAGGGGGGCAGCATGCTCGACCAAACAAACCTCACTGTTGATACGCCGTAATGCTGGTTGTTGGGAAAGTATGATAATTTAGAGTCAATTTGTGTAAGAATTAATCTATATTATATTTTTACTATCAAATTACGACCACGTAAAATACTTAAGCAACACAAATTATAATTAATCTGAAATAGTAGTTTAGGTAATTTTTAATTTCCTCGAAAACTAGGAGACATAAAATAATTTAGTTTTCTGTTTCTGATTAAAAAATAATGTGAGCAACGATTTCTAAGAAAAAAAATATAATATAAAATCTCAAAGTTTTGAAAAAATACACTTTAAACATTCTTTTATGTTTCTTTTCCAAAATTTTGAGTTTGAAAGTATTTTTTTTTTCAAAAACTATGGATAGATTAATATTATGACTTGATTTAACAACTGGCTAATAAAACAGAGTATTGATGTGTTTTCAATCTTAAATATCTTTGCTTTAATTAACATAAAATTTCTTCAGTTATTAGAAGTACTTTGTACTTTTAGTGCAACGTAATTTACTTTTAATTCATTCGAACAAATTTAAATTGAGCACAGTGTGACTTTTAATTTAGAAGAAACAAAATCAGCTTTTAGTTTGGCGAAAATGAAAAATTAAATGGGCCATATTCATAGATGTTTAACAAGTTGTTATTAAGTTGTTTTTAAACTAAACTCGAGTTTTTGCTATGCATAGAACATTTAAACCCAAGTCTTAACGAAAAACTCGAGTCTAACTTTAAACTGGACAGAACTATGTATACGTTGTATTTAACTCTGATGAACGTCAGAAATAGGTACACAAATGAAATAATTTGTTAAGGGTAGCGAGTGATTTTCTTTCTTGCAAATAAAATGTTGGTAATTATGTACAAATTTACAAACAAAAAAAAAAAAAAAAATACAAATACATAAATATATAGTAATATTTCTACATATTTACCTACTTACAATTAGACAAATTTAAGCGGAATATTGGTATATTATTCACGCAGATGACGATATAACTGTGCAATAAAATAATCGAGATTAAGAAACTAGATGCTGTGGCATTTTATCAGACATTTTCTTAATTTGCATTTAAAATTTGATGAAAAATCATCTATGCATAACAACTGTGTCTAACATATAACAAAGAAATAAAATAAATAATGATACAAATTCTATATACAAATATGAAAATTAATTTAAAAAGTTTATTTTTTATATTAAAAATATTCAACCAAGTAGAAGACTTAGCATCAGTTTATTTTAAGTGGACTTTTTCTGAATTATTATTCAAAATTAATGGGTTTAGCGGCCTATAGTCCTAGAAAACCTTGCGTTTCGCCCACTTAAAATAAACAGATGCTAAGTCTTCTACTTGGTTGAATATTTTTAATATAAAAATAAACTTTTTAAATTAATTTTCATATTAGTATATAGAATTTGTATCATTATTTATTTTATTTCTGTGTTATATCTTAGCCTTGGCCACGAGGCAAAACAAAAACACCATCCCCAGTTGAAAATGATTACAACCTTGATTTTGCTATTATAGTTCACATTAGCTTTTTGTCAAAAAAGTTATGTAAGCTGAGCTAGAAAAATCTTTAAATTGCGGAATGACAAGGTGCTTTTTGCTGGACGTCATCTGACGAGCCCACAAAGCTAGCACCGGGCGAAACGCAAGGTTTTCTTGGACTATATAAACGCATAAATTTTGAATAATAATTCAGAAAATGTCCACTTAAAATAAACTGATGCTAAGTCTTCTACTTGGTTGAATATTTTTAATATAAAAAATAAACTTTTTAAATTAATTTTCATATTAGTATATAGAATTTGTATCATTATTTATTTAATTTCTTTGTTATATCTTAGCCTTGGCCACGAGGCTAAACAAAAACACCATCCCCAGTTGAAAATGATTGCAACCGTGATCTTGCTGGCATAGTTCACATTAGCTTTTTGTCAAAAAAGTTATGTAAGCTGAGCTAGAAAAATCTTTAAATTGCGTAATGACAAGGTGCTTTTTGCTGGACGTCATCTGACGAGCCCACAAAGCTAGCACCGGGCGAAACGAAAGGTTTTCTTGGACTATAGGCCGCTAAACGCATTAACTGTGTCTAACCTGAGTGCTAACGTTAGACTCCAGTCCAGAAGAATTCGAGTTTACAAAATTTATATGAATATGGGAGAATGACTTTAAGTTTGAAAAAAAATCTAAAGAAATAGAGGGCTTTAAGTTTAGCTAAAAAAAAAAAATAAAGAGTTAAACTTAAAAATTTTTCATCGATGATTCTTCTTCTATAGGACATCTCCTCGGTAGTATATTTTTTGATCAGCAACCAATCTTCTCCATTAAGGTAACTTATTACTTCATTCCTGTTGAGAAGGCTTTATCGAGGAAGAGTCTCCTTAGCTCCTTCAAAATTGGACATACTCCGATGAAATGATTAATGTTTTCATCTACCTCCATATTCCATAAGATGCAAGTAGTAACTAAATCTTTTCTGTGTGGCATACAATTTAGGGAAAGAAGCTCACCTCTCAGCTTAAAAATAGCACAAATGGGTTTCCTTGAAAAATCGCGATTAAAATAGTTTTGTTCATTTGGATTATACTTAAGCTTTGAATAAATGTTTCTTTCCGTAGATGATCTCACTTTCTCTATGAATTCGTATCTCTCGTTTTCATCAATGGATTGAATGAATGTATTACCTTTTCTTAGTAATCGAAATTTGTTCACCACCAATAAGACTCAGATCAATTGTTGAACTTCACTGTTTTCCTATGAAAGTAAACTCTCCATTTGAGTCACCGTCTGAACATCCATTCAAAATAACGAGTCCAAAGTCTTTGCACATATCAATAATCTTTTTCCCTTCTGCATTTATTTTATTATCTTTTGAGCATCTTTTACGGGTGGTAAATTTTAATGCTGACTCTTTATCTGCTGTTCTCGCACTAAGATCTCCAATAATCATTACATTAAGTGTATTAAGGTTGCATAAGACATCGTATAAACATTCAAAGCCATTCTGCCAATTGTTACAATTCAAATAGACAGGAACGATAAAAAAGCTCATTTCCTTGGTTTTTAATTAAATAATTATAATTTTTTCATAAATTATTATTTTTAACCCGCATAAATCAAAAAAAAAAAAATTAACAGCCACAAGAACTCCTTCACTTGCTCTGCATTTTATTGCTGTCTTCTTAGCTGGAATCCAATGGCAACTAAACATTGGAAAATATTGTTCATATGCGTTGCAGTCATCCTTTATAGGATGAGTTTCAAATAGTAATATAAGATTTAGCAATTTATTAAAAATACATAGGAATCAATAGCTCATTTTTTAGTCCTCCTACATTGTATGTGACTACATTGGCCCATGTTCATAGACTATTGTAAACTCGAATTCTTCTGAACTGGAGTCTAACGTTAACACTCAGGTTAGATACAGTTGTTATGCATAGATGTTTTGTTAGCTCTGTTAAGTAAAACACAAGTTGAACGTGTCCCAAACTTGGGTTCCACATATGGAGTGAGTGGGATAGATTGAAAATTATAAAATTTAAAACGCGGTGCAAATAACAAATGAAAATAAAGAAAATGTTTGATAAAATGCCAAAGTATGTAGTTTCTCCATCTCGATTTTTATATTGCACAATGATATCCTCATTTGCGTGAATAATAAACCTATTCCGTTGAATGTGTCTTAGTGTAGGTTGGTAGGTATATACAGGGTGAGTCATGAGCAATGCGACAAAATGCTAGGGCGTGTAGGTTGCGTTGAGACAAGAAAAAAATCGTATCGGAGGGGGGGGTCTATTCCCCTCCGTTTAGCCGGGAGGGGCAATTTTCGAAAAAACTGACTTAAAATGGGAAACAAATTATTTAAAATCAACGACTTCATTCACAATGCTGTGCGATACGTATTTAAAAAGCCAATAACTTTTTCTTTCATTCTGTGTTTAAATAAATCTTTTTTAAGAAATAGTTTTTGAAATATTAATTTTCAAAGTCAAAATTTTGAAAAACAAAATTAAAAAAAAATTTCAAATTCATTTTTTTCAAAATTTTACGTAATTAAGTGCTAATTTTAATTTCAAAATTCAATGCTGTTATTAATTAAAAGTCTAAATAAGAAAACCGGATGCAAAAATTTTATGTCGTTCTCAAGAAATTAAAAAAAAACCAAAACCACCTTTTTCTAAGAAAAACATTTATTTTTATTGTAACGAAGCAATTTATTTATTTATTTAGCATTAATCTTAGTTTTTTTACTTTTTTTTTTAATTGGAGTTTTATGAGAACGTAATAAAATTAAATAGTATTGGAATAACCCTGGATTAATATTATTTTCATTGATAACTTCTGAAAACTGACCTGTCAATATTTTTGCCTTGGCCTGCCCGCAGCCCATGGGTTCTACCTGTTATGGGGACAATAGGGACAATAAAACCGGATTTTTTTTAATGAAAAAAAAAAAGAAAATTGCAATGCAAGATAAAAAAAAGGCATTGCAGTTTTGCTTAGTAATTATTTCAAATTTGAATATTAACTCATTAACACGTAACGATGTCAAGCTCATACACCCGAGAAGAATTAACGAACATGCATTTCTGCTACGGTTTAGCTAATGGTCGAAGTCGTGAAGCCGAAAGACTGTACGCTGAAAGATATCCCGATAGGAGGTGTCCCCATCATAGCACGTTTCCAAGAATCCACCGACGTCTATGAGATCATGGAGTGCTGGAGCATCGAAGAAGCGAAAGGCCAGTTTCTGATGAGTCAAGAATCTTAGATGAAAGAATTCTGGATTTAGTCCGAAATAATCCCTCCGTCAGTACAAGAAGGATATCCACTATGCTTGGAGTGTCCCAATCTAGAGCATGTCGAGTACTTCGGGCGGAAAATTTACACCCGTACCACTTTACGCCTGTTCAGGAACTCACCTCAAACGACAAGTTATTGAGAACCGAATTTTGTAGAACATTACTACTTAGAAATGAAACCGAACAAAACTATTTTAGAAGAATATTCTGGACGGATGAAGCACAGTTTACTAGGGATGGGGTTACTAACTTCCACAATTTACATTATTGGAGTAGCGCCAATCCACACAAAAAAAACAAAACAAATCACAACACCGCTTTAGTTGTAAAGTTTGGCTTGGTATTGTTGGACACACTGTGATCGGGCCCCGGTTTTTGAATTCCATTATTAATGGAGAATCATACCTGCAATTCCTACGAGACCTTTTACCCGATTTATTAGACAGCGTTCCATTGGTTATAGCAGATACTTTAATCTACCAACAAGATGGTGCTCCAGCACACTACAGCTTACAGGTGAGAAACTGGCTGGATGATCATTTTAGTGACCGTTGGATCGGAAGAAGGGGCCCCACGGAATGGCCGCCTAGGTCACCAGATTTAACTCCCCTAGATTTCTATGCATGGGGATTTATGAAGAATTATGTTTACGAAGTGGAAATAGTATCATTGGAACAACTGAAGGAACGAATTGAAGTCGCTGGAGTCAAATTGCAGGAAAATATGTCAAGCATAAACTTATGTGAAGCCATTACAAGGAGATATAATCTATGCCTTCTAAACAATGGAGATCATATCGAGAATTTTTTATAAGTACTTCCAATAAAAAACATAGTAAAAATAAAAGGAAAAAAAAACTAAAAAAACTAAGATTAATGCTTCTTAAATTGCTTCGTTACAATAAAAATAAATGTTTTTCTTAGAAAAAGGTGGTTTTGGTTTTTTTTCAATTTCTTGAGAACGGCATAAAATGTTTGCATCTGGTTTTCTTATTTAGACTTATAATTAATAACAGCATTGAATTTTGAAATTAAAATTAGCACTTAATTACGTAAAATTTTGAAAAAAATGAATTTGAAATTTTTTTTTCAATTTTTTTTTTCAAAATTTTGACTTTGAAAATTAATATTTCAAAAACTATTTCTTAGAATAGATTTATTTAAACACAGAATGAAAGAAAAAGTTATTGGCTTTTCAAAAACGTATCGCACAGCATTGTGAATGAAGCCGTTGATTTTAAATAATTTTTTTCCCATTTTAAGTCAGTTTTTTTCGAAAATTGCCCCTCCTGGCTAAACGGAGGGAAATAGACCCCCCTCCTAAACGATTTTTTTCTTGTCTCAACGCAACCTACACGCCCTAGCATTTTGTCGCATTGCTCATGACTCACCCTGTATATGTAGAAATATTACTAATCTATTTAAGTATTTGGTTTTTTGTTCGTAAAGTGGTAATTACCAACATTTTATTTGCAAGAAAAAAAAATCATTCGCGACCCTAAGTAAATTATTTTATTTGTGTACCTATTTTTGAAGTTTATCAGAGTTAAATACCACTTAGGCATGGGTTCCGTTCAGTTTAAAGTTAAACTCGAGTTTGAGTAATTTTCCGTTTTCTCAAAAACCAGAAAACATTAAATCATTTTGTTTTCAGTTTATGTTTTAAAATTAATATGAGCAACGAATTTTATAAAAAAAAGTAGTATTTTATGTTACAGTTTTGAAAAATCACACTTCAAAATTTTTTTTTACCTTTTTTTTCGCAATTATTGAGTTTAAAGTCCGTTTTTTCAAAGACTATGCATAGGTTTCTTTTGATTTAAAAAACATCTAATAGAAAAACGTATTGGCTTTAAAAAAACATATAAAACTTAGTTGTAAGTATTACCGTTGTTTTTTAATATTTGTTTTAAACTTTTAGCACTGTTTTTATAAAATTTCCCCTTTCGCCAAAACGGAAGGAGATAGACCCCCCCACCCATAGTAAAAAATGCTTGTATTGATCTGTTCTACAAAAAACAGTTATCAATTCTTGGCGCCAAAGTTATCGTACTCGTGCCAACATATATGAATATGGCCCATTATGTTTAAGACATATATTTTCATTTTCATTTTTATTTAATTTTATTTGTTTGTTTCGCTCTATAAACCCCTGCGCTATTGGGAACAACTTGCCATGATTTCGGAACACTTCCAACTACCTTCCACATGATCCACAGTGACACCTGTCATCGTCTTTTCAATGTCATTTCGATAATTTTTAGGTAAACAACTTTCAAAGTAGTTATCGGTAAATTAAACATTTTGATTATTTTGAAGAAACCATACAGTGTCTCAAACCCAAAGGGTCATTCCATGTGAACTCTAGGCCTTCGACTATGAGCATTTTGCCTTTCACTGTTGCTTTTGCATTTTGATGTGCCTGTTTAAGAAGCTTCCGGACGTGCAGAAGACGTGCAATCTTTCTCCTCATCTTCGCAGGGTGGTCTCTCTACTAAGATTGCAGTGTTAATCAGCTTTGTAGTTTTTTTAAGGACAATGAAAAGTTTATCTTTGGATTTATAAATGCAAATAAAAGTTTTCAATTTTGTGTTCCATGATTTTGTTTCACTTACGTCTTCTTTAGCAATAACATTAGTGTCAAAATTTCATGTGGATAACCTAGGGCCGATGACCGACGGCAAAAAAGGATACCATTACATTTTGGGTTTTTTGGACTCATTCACAAAGTTGGCTTTTTGCAACAAAAAGTCTCGGATCCGAAGAAGTTGGGCAGAAGATGGAGACCATAGCTGAAATATTTCAATATCCGCACCAAATAAAAACAGATAGAATAGGAGCTTTTATTTCCAACAGTTTCCAAAACTACTGTTAGGACCACGATGTAAAGATTCATGCTGTCACCGTTGGCATGCCCCGTGAAAACGGGCAAGTTGAGCGTCTGCATTCAACAGTCACATCAGCTTTAACTAAATTTTAAATGGAAAATCTTGAGAAGTTGTATCAACACACGGAGAATCTTCAAAGGGTACTAAACTCAACGTATCACAGATCTATTAAAAAGACACCTTTTCAATTGATGATCGGAACCGTGATGAAAACAGGTAATGATGTTCAGTTAATGCAAATAATTAAAGAAGAATTTCAGAAGCAGTACGATAGCGCCAGGTAAGAACAAAGAAACCAAGCAAAACAAGGCTAAAAATTCTTTGAACCATACTACATAGAAGCATGCAAAGGCTTTGGACATATACGATGTGCAGAAAGTGGGTGAGCATGAAGGTCCAAAATCAACGAACACCAGTGCTGACAAAATGAAACCGTGGACGGAGAATGAAACCGAGGTGGAATTCTTCATTCTGGAACTAATCGATTACAGATGCAGATCTAGACAAACAATCTGAGACAGATGGCCGGATGACCGAGTGTAGTATGGTGATAGAGATGCGAAGAGAAAGATAAGAGACAGTCGTAAATAAGCAACCAACGTTGACGAAGCAAAGCCGTGGACTTTAGAAAAATTCTTTAACTTAGTACCTACATGGCTTTTAATTAGGCGCAGGGCCAGAAGTCCACGGGCCAAAAGTCCATAATGGACTTCTGACCCACTAGGGTGGGTCAGAAGTCCACAAATACATTATGGCCTTCTGACCCACCCAGGTGGCTCAGAAGTGCACAAGAAAGTGGGCCACAAGTTCATAACTTTAAAGGAGAAATGGGTCACAAGTCCACAATAAAACTAAAACAATTATGAAATCATAGATATATTTTTATTTTTAAAGAAAATAACAAAATTAATTAACATAAATTATATAATAACACATTTTACAAAGGCAGTGTTCTGGAAACAGACTTTTGCTACTCCATTTTCATGGCAACGAAAATGTGTGAGGAAATTCAACTCTTGTCTGAATCTGAGAGAAACTATTTTATTGATGCCACCTTCAGCGTTCTTCCATCAGGCGAATTGAAGCAATTAGTTATTATTTGTGTAGCACATTCAGAGCACGTAAGTACCTACTTAGTATTTGTTGTTTACAATTACTTTTCCAAATTGCAATGAGCTATTTTGAATTTGATTTTTTAATTGATTAGTGTAGTAATCAAAAAAATCGCACGATTTTTTAATTGATTATATTAATTGATTACTACACTAATGAATTCAAAAATCAAATTCAAAATAGCTCATTGCAATTTGGAAAAGTAATTGTAAACAACAAATACTAAGTAGGTACTTACGTGCTCTGAATGTGCTACACAAATAATCACTAATTGCTTCAATTCGCCTGATGGAAGAACGCTGAAGGTGCCATCAATAAAATAGTTTCTCTCAGATTCAGACAAGAGTTGAATTTCCTCACACATTTTCATTGCCATGAAAATGGAGTAGCAAAAGTCATTTAAGTCGAAAAAATAAATAAATTGGGAGCTCTACTTGTACACCATTATGGACTATTGGCTCACCTCAGTGGGTCAAAAGTCCATAATCGATGGGCCAAAAGTTCACAGGAATTTCTTGTGTACTTATGACCCACCATGGTGGGTCATAAGTCCATAATGTATTTGTGGACTTCTGACCCACCCTAGTGGGTCAGAAGTCCATTATGGACTTTTGGCCCATGGACTTCTGGCCCTGCGCCTTTAATTATTCGTAATCTATATACATAAAAGAAAGTCGTGTTAGTTACACCACTTATAACTCAAGAACGGCAGAACAGATTTGGGTGAAAATTGGTAGGGAGGTAGCTTAGAGCCAGGAGACGGACATAAGATACTTTTTATCCCGTTAGACAGCGTTCCCGTGTGACTTGACATGAAACGTCTGTCACTATAAAACGTCGTATTACAAAAAAGAATCAGACTTGGAATAACAAAACGCAAATGATAGCTATGTAATTGACGTATAATGACAGCTATGTATTGACGTATAGATGACAATTTGATATTTGTAAGAAATAAATATTCAAACTATTTCTATTAAATAAAAACTATAAAACTGAAGTGAAGTGAAGTTTAATTAATAATGCCGCGAGCAAGACGATCGAATCTTTCCCGACAAAGCCGTAATGCAAGAAGAATACGAAATACTGCATATGATAGGGCTGAAGAAGAACAAGAAATTGCACGTGAACAGCGCCGCGATAGTATGGCTCGACCTCGTGCTTCTCAATCACGAGAGCAAATTGAAGCAGCCCGTGAAACAGCTCGGTTGGCAAAGCGGAATCGTCGAGCGAACAACAGAGGTCAACAAATAGATAATTTGCGACGCAGAACAAGATATTTATCAAGTGCTGATTTGAATCGAGCAGCGTTTCGATACGATTGCAGCAATGATTACAGCTTGCATCCTAGCGTTTGCATTGGCAAATGGACGTTGTTTGTGAGTATTGTGGTGCATTAAAGTTTTTCGGAGAAACGGCTGGATTATGCTGCCTTAATGGTAAAGTGAAATTACCGTTATTAACTCCGCCACATGAGCCATTGTATTCATTACGGCTCATGCGGCTCATTCAGCATTAAAATTACCGTTAAATCTTCAAAGTATTGAAGAACCAACGTGTAATATTGCAAAACACTCAGCAATGGCCAAAGTTTTAGCGGCATCGAAAATCATCATCTGGGACGAATGCACAATGGCGCATAAACGTGCATTAGAAGCACTTAACCGAACATTAAAAGATTTACGCAATGACTCGAGATGTTTTGGAGGAGCAATGATTTTACTGTCTGGCGGTTTCCGCCAAATACTGCCAGTAATTCCAAGATCTACGGCTGCCGACGAAATAAACGCTTGCCTCAAATCGTCAAATCTATGGCGCTATTTGAAGGAACTGCAGCTGACAACAAACATTTGAGTTACATTGCTTAATGATACATCTGCTGAAGATTTCTCGGAGCAATTGCTGACTATCGGTAATGGTCAAGTACCTGTCGATGAATCGAGCGAATTAATATCATTTCCAAATAATGTCTGTAATTTTGTCTCATCAAAAGACGAACTAATCAACAATGTATTTCCAAACATTATTTCTAACTACAAAAATAATGAATGGTTGAGTGAGCGAGCAATTTTAGCGGCTAAGAATAAAGATGTAGATGTTCTGAACTACATAATTCAAAATAAGATCATTGGAACAATGCATTCATTCAAATCTATTGACTGCGTCACAAATGAAGATGAAGCCACCAACTATCCAATTGAATTTTTAAACTCTTTGGACGTGCCTGGCTTACCACCGCACAATTTACGCCTAAAGGTTGGCTCCGTAGTAATCATGCTTCGAAACATAAACCAACCAAAACTTTGCAACGGTACGCGTTTGGTGGTTAGAAAATTGATGAACAATGTAATTTACGCTACGATAATGATAGGAAAATTCAAAGGTGAGGAAGTTCTTATTCCGAGGATCCCGATGATCCCAACCGATATGCCGTTTGAATTTAAAAGACTTCAATTTCCGATACGTCTTGCATTTGCCATGACCATCAACAAATCACAAGGCCAATTCTTAAAAGTTTGTGGTTTAAATGTTGAACATTCATGTTTTTCCCATGGTCAATTATACGTGGCATGTCCACGGGTCGGAAGACCATCTGCGTTGTTTGTTTTTGCGCCTGATAATAAAACAAAAAATGTCGTGTATCACAAGGTACTTAAGTGAAGAGCAACCTATGAACTAAAATACAGAAATAATAATGAATGATTAATGTAGGTATTTAATTTTTTTGTATTTTTTCCAATACAAAAAAAAAACAATCTGCTTATTTATTGCCATTAAGGCGGAACAAAGTTCGCCGGGTCAGCTAATTGTTATTAAATAAAACTTAGTCATTAATTATTTAGAATTAAATAAAACTTGAACTCATTATTTAATTAATATTTTATTTATTGGAAAAACATCCTACAAAAATTGCATATAAAAAATTGAAAAAATTGGGATTTGGTGATTCCCTCCATTTAATTGGAAAAGCGCGGGTGACAAAAAAAAACACTTAAAACTTGAATAAATATATTCAGGCAAGATAAAACATCTGTTATACACCTATAGGTATGTAGTAGATTCATATATATGTATTTGCATTTCGAATGCATCAGCTACTTCAAATGAAGGGAAAGTAGATTTTGGTAAAGAAAAACTACATTAAATTGTAAAAGAAAGTAGATTTTGGTAAAGAAAAACTACATTAAATTGTAAGAAACTAGAAAAAGGATAGTAAAATAAAACTAGAAAACTAATTTAAACACGATATCGGTGTTGATGCGTTCACATTCAGTTTAATGGGCTTTGCGAAAATAATACATAAACAAACAAGAAGAGCGTTCGTTCAGCGCTCCTGCTTATTTCAACTTACTTCGTACTCGTTGTTCGTTTTTGTCAGTTAACTAACCTTTACATATTTAGGTACATGCGGCATGGCGTTAGTATGATTATCATCAAAATTATACTAGAAGCAAATACGCAAGAGGCTGTAAGCCACAAATTAGAAGGTTATGGGAACAAAACAAAAACAGAAGTGATAAGCGCAATCACAAACAAGAGAAACGACACGGCAGGAGAAAAATATGAAAAAAATGAGAAGAGATTTTACGACCTTTAATTATTTATTACCGAAAAATGTATCCCTGATTATCTTAGGAAGAAAATATTGACAACTGGCGTTAGTATGATTATCATCAAAATTATACTAGAAGCTAATACGCAGGAGGCTGTAAGCCACCAATTAGAAGGTTATGGGAACAAAACAAAAACAGAAGTGATAAGCGCAATCACAAACAAGAGAAACGACACGGCAGGAGAAAAATATGAAAAAAATGAGAAGAGATTTTACGACCTTTAATTATTTAATTTCTTTTCGTTGCGGCTGCAAGATTCTGGTTAAGTGAAGGGCAGCCTTGGTACCATCAACCATAGGTGTACTTAACCAGCGTCTTGCAAAAGTGGCAATTTATTCCAGGCGATTATATAAAGTAACGAGAGTGAAAGGCGTGCCCATTGAGAATTTTGAAAATTTAGATGAACTGTCTTGTTTACTAGAAATCGAGCCAGCGGATGAGCTGTGGAAATTTATGAAATTGAATGCCTAAAATTGATGAATATACTATTAGGCTAACGAGTGGCGACGTTTTTGTCATATATCTATATTTTGGAAGAATGGAACGTTAACGTTTTTAAAATATTTCTTAACTTGTAGTTTAAAAGGTCTATCGAGAATATTAGAGTAGAGTTCGAGTTTAAAAAATAATGCCTTCTTCATTCTTCTTAAAAATAGCTTAAAAGAAAATTATTGTTTCGCGTTTCGAATCACTAATATATATAAGAGTAACTGGGAGAATGCCCAGCAGGAACCTTTTTCTTGAATTTTGTTCTTTTTAATTTTTCTCGAAAAAATTGTTAATTGGGTGTGATGTCCGAACTCGGCCTTGTAGAATTCGTCAAGTTTTGGGACAACTCCAACAACTTGGTGAATTCCGTGAATTTTAAGGGAGAGTAAAATTTTGGTTAAGAATTCAACAACCACCGTTGTAAGAAAAACTTCCACGCTACCGCTATACCCGTGAGCGAATTCCACGAAAAAGATTGGCTGGTTGAATGTATGAGTGAGTGAATGAGAAGGAGGAGGGAGGACAAATAAATTACATTAACAAGACAAATAAATTACATTAACAAGAGATTGATCGAAACGAGATATAAAGAAAGAGTCGATAAAATTAAAAAGTAGAAAAATTCGAGAACGAGATTTAGTTTTGTAGAAAAGTAGATATTTGGAGAAAAAGAAAAAGTGATTCGAGACGGGAAAAAGTTAGGTAAAATTAAAGCTGGAGAAAAATAGAGGAAATTGAAGGAGTTTGAGAAAGATAATTAAGGAGTGTGAAGGAGATAGGACTTATTAAAAACAAAACAAAAGATAATTAGAGTGAAGTGATTATATTCAATTTCGTCGTAATAATTTGTGTATTTTTTTGTTTTTTTTTTTTGTTTTTTTTTTTGTTTCTTTGATACATTCTTTATTTCAAATGAAGGCTTACATCTAACAAAATATATTTGGAGGAATAAGTTGTTTAAACAAAAGTATAAGGACTTCAAATAAAATAGTTATTGCACATCCTGTTGCCCAAGGACAAGTGTTGGATGAGCCGTTTAGTTACAAAATACTTATTTTAAAAATAACTATATTGATGGGGATCATTTATAAAGCTACAAAATAAGTTATTAAACAAAAAAAATGTTAATGGTTAATAAAAACAAAAAAATGTTATTCAAAGTTTTTTTTTTTTTTTTTAATTTTTCAATTTATAATATTTGTAAAAGGTCGAGTGTAGGGAATTTTTGCAAATTCCGAAAACTATAGTTGAATTGCGAGAGACTGGCATGCTTGTGGTTGCTCGGCTCGAACTCGTCAGCAATGTGTGGGAACTTGTCCACGCAACTCAATCTCACCTACCACAACAAACATATACCATGCCTAGATAATTTTTTTATGAAAACAAAAAAAATATACCGATCGAACAATTTCGGATAAAAGCGGACGGACATTATCACTTGGAGGGGACTGGAGATGTTGACCCAGTCTGACCTAACCCACCCTACCATGGAAGTTAATCGGTCGAGTTGTTAACTTCCCCATTTACCACGCTTACCTTTTTATTCAGCTCAGTTCATTGTGTCCACCTAGATATTGTAGCCGCCCTCCGCATCCCCTGAAAAAGAAATAACTAACAAGCCATCAAGCTATGCGCTTGACAAAAAAAAAATAAGCCACGAATCATTTCAAAAAAAATAATAAAATGGATTTTTATTCCTATAATTTAACATGGGTGGCAATCCTGTACATAATATAATGTATAGCAAAATAAAAAGTTATTTTTTTTTTGAATTTAATTAAATTACTTTTTTTTATATGAATACAATCAAAAAGATTATTTCGGGTGGCAACCCTACTTGAATGAACAAAAAAAAAAGATGGAATATTAAACATGAATTTGCAAATAAACGACAAAAAGTACCGAAACAAAGAAATTAAGTATTTAGGAATTTTAACTATGATACAATTTCAAAATGAAGGCGGTATCTACCTAGCTTCCCTTTTCAACCTTTTACTCATATTAATACAGAACAGAATTTTAATTTGTACAATGGTACACCTATCAGATACTGCCCTACCTGTATCGAGCTCAATGAGGGTAGTGAATCCGATAAAAAAAATTACACTTATACCTAGGTACAAATACCAAAAAAAAGGAAACCAAATTTGATCCACCGGATTACAAAAAAAAAACTCTAACAAAACAACAACAAAAAATTCCTAATTACCTTTACAACAAATATTATTAAGAAGTTATTTAACTAAATTGTTACATATAAAAAAAAAACGATATAGCCTCCCAAAAATAAGGCGTATATATTATATATATATATATATATATAATTTTCCTATATTAGCGTGTATGCATGCACGTAGGTATATAGGTATATATAATATTTATCTATATATATATATATGAATTAAACTTTTTTTTTTTTAAATATCTTTTAATTAATTTTACGATTTTAAACTTTTCGTTTTTATATTAACTTAAGCAATACAAAAAGAAATTCAAAATCAAACGCCTAATTCACGATTGTAGGGGGTTTAGCTTCATCTTCTGTTAATTATGCAATTAGGGTTATATGGCGAATATGGACCCGTATGGTACACTTTTTTTTGATGGGCGACCACGACTTTTAGATTTGATAGTCCGTGATCGCCAAATCGCACAAAATCCAAATTAACAATCTCTTTATTTCGTAGAAATGAAGATTGTATAGCAATTAATTCCTTTTAAATTTGCAGACAAAATTTATCTACAGTTAACTCCTCTTATTTTTAGTGTTAATGTAAGCTAAATTATATTAATTCTTAATACATTCAATACACTTTAAATAAAAAAAAAAATTTTATTGAAAACTTAACCAATTTTCCTTTTTTCTTTTTAAGTTTTACATTAAAGTTAGGTAGGTATATGTTTTTTTATTCTTATGCGAACTTTAAAATAGCCGTCCGATACTATCAGCGAATTCTACTTTTCTGCTCGTTATCGTGACTGTGGGAGAAAATCCCAATTCCTAAATCCTCTCGATTCAACGGATTAATCGCTTGATTTAAATGACCAATCACATTTATCCACGTCGAGGAGTACATTGGTCGAAAATATCCTATAATTGATATAGGCGACTCCTACTATGCAATAGCCTGAACTTTTATCCAGATAGGCAGGCCATCTTTATTTTTGCGCAGTGCGTAAAAGAGACAATTGTACTTCTTGAACACCTAACACATGAGATGACTAGATTGACGTATACAAAAAAATGTAAACATTTCGGCATCACTTTAAATGCCAAAAAAAATAGATTTTAATAATGGAACATGTAAGTAAAATAAAAAAAAAAGGTTAGAAGCAATCTTTACAATATCTTTTAAATTTACAGATAAAAATTATCTTCAGCATGAGAAGAATACCAGGTACGTACCTACCAGCTGTACGAAAACGATGACAACATGACCACCAATCCGCAACAACATTGTAAGATTTAATTATCCAATTCCTATTAAATTATACGCAAAATTAATCTTTTTTTTCTTCTCTTTTATTATACATAGGTTTTCTACAGGAATTTGGATCTGAAGCGCGGAAAGAAAATTATGAAAATTCCGGAGTTGCTGTAAGTATGGATACATTACATTCCTTAACTCAGGGCATTATCTTTATCTTTCCTTGCTACAGGCTACCGCTACAGGTGTCTACAACAAAACACTGGACTAGACGAGGACTTCGCAAACGATGGCAAGTACAGTGAAGAGACACTTAAATTATGAAGTTGTTTAATTGTTTAAAAACAAATTAAATATATTGCCAATTTGAATCAACCATTTTTTTATCTTTTATTGCAATTTCATGATGAGGGTGGATTGTGGTTTCAGCGACACTAATAATCCAGATACAAATAACGTATGTATCTACATATTTACTGAACGTGGTGAAGAAACCCACTAAAGCCGGGCAATTAATTTTAATTAGCTTTTTGGTACCTATCGAAGTACCTGATGTTGTAGTAATATCTAAGGTGCGTGATTTACATGGATACTTTAGGTGAGAAACTAGCACTTAGCGCTTAAGTAGATACACGGTTTTTTTTTTTTTTTGTTATCATTTATGGCAAGTAAATGTACCTATGGTAGTTTAATCATACCGAAGACATATCGAACGTATGAACATGTATATGTATAAAATATATAATAGTAGAAACATAACTAAATAGCTTTAGTTGTAGAGCGAATAATCAAATAAATAACAAAATAATCAACTATCAATAAAGATCATACATATAAATACGTAACTAAAAACATAAATGAATGAATAAGTGGATACATATAAACTAACAAGAAAATAAATATATGAAATTTTACACTAGGTTAATAAATGAGTACATAAATAAACAAATTAAATAAATACATAAACGGGTAAGTTGATTAATTTATACCTAAACAAATAGATAATACTATATACAACGTATAATTAAGTAAATAAACAATAATTAGTAAAGAGTCTAACATATAAATAAATTAACAAATAAGATAGCTAACGAAATAAATAATGAACATTACATACATACAAATTAAGTAAATAAATAAGTAAATAAATAAACTCTGCTATAATAAATAAACTATACTTATACTAAAATTGCACTTAAATAATCTAAAGTAAAACTAATATTGCATACTTAATCTAAAATAAATTAACATCAATATCACAGGGTCTGATGGACTTCACTGCTTTGGTAAACAATCAATAAATTAACATAAAATAAACTAATATGGCAACAATTTAATAAATAACATACAAATAAATGCAAAAACTACATAAAGACTAGTGAGTATAATAATTTTATATAAACATATAACACCTAATTAAACACCTATATAATAATAAATATAAATAAATAAGAACATAACTTACATAAAATCATAACACGTAATTGACTTAAATAAATAAATAATACTAAGTTGCCATAACAAAATATATAAATTACTACATATACATTAACTCGTTTCACTGTTTAATATCCTTGGCATGAAAAACACCGATCGCTTTGCCAGATAAATTTTCTAATTCGTAGAGATTTTTGCCTACTGCCTTAACGATTCTACACTTAACGAATTTGGGGCACAGTTTAGCATTGAGATATTTCGAACTGTCGCTTAGGACAAAGTTCCTTCGGAATACCTCTTGGCCAGGTACAAATCGTATATTTCGAGTGCGAGTGTTATATTTTTGAGCACTTTTCTCTCCAGATTTCTCTATGCTAGCTTTAATTTTGTCTCGCACGCATTGGAGTCTGGCTTGACGGGAAAGGGTCATAAGTTCACCATCCTCTACGGAATTTAATTTTTGCGCCAGTTCATAACAACTACTATGGGTCATCATGTTAACGCCGAAAAGAGAAAAATATGGTGATACACCAGTTGAAGTATGAACAGCACTTCTAAGGGCGCAAGCTATTTCGCTCAAGTGCAAGTCCCAATCTCGTTGATCATCTTTAAGATAAGATCAAATGGCAGCAAGAAGAGTGCGGTTCACTCTCTCGGAAGCATTCGATTGAGGTGAATAATTTGCTGTTTTGAAATTTCGTATTCCATATGACTTCATAAAATGTTGAAAGTCTTTCGACGTGAACTGTTTTCCATTATCGGAGTGTATGATTTGAGGCACTCCAAGGATATGAAAGATATTTTCTTGCAAAAACTTGATAATGCTTGATGAATTAGCATTCCGTAGGGACTTCAAAAAAACAAATTTGGACATGTGATCTAAAACGACAAAAATGAAACAATTACCAGACTTAGAACGCGGATAGGGACCTAAAAAGTCAACATACAACTTTTGGAACGGACGATCAACGCTATACACACTTGACATAAGAGGACGCAAGACTTGGTTTGTAGGTTTACATTGTATGCAAATATCACATTTTGTTACATAGTCTCTTATTTGGACGGTCATATTGGGCCAGTAAAAATATTCGCGAACTCTGTGTAGGGTTTTTGCTACTCCACTATGAGCAACTTGTGGAGGATTGTGAGCGCGAACTATAATATCATTTGTGAGGCCTGATGGAACCCATAGTCTCCAAGTGTGTTCAATGGTAGTAGGGTCTTGTAAAGATGGAAAAGAGCGTTTGTATACATAGATGTCTTCAACTTTTAAATCAGGTAGACTGTCTTTGTTTTCGACTACGGTTTTATGTAAACTTAAATATTCCTCAGACCTAAATTCTTCTGACTGAAGATCGATCAGAGGCGCAATATTTTCTAGGTCAATACTCTCGACATCCATATATATTCTAGACAACGCATCGGGCACCGTGTTTAAATTTCCTTTACGGTATTCAATATTAAAGGAGAAGGCTTGGAGTTGTAAGCTCCAGCGAGCAAGTCTTCCGCTCAGGTCTTTTAGGCTCATAAGCCATTTGAGGCTTGAATGGTCAGTTATGACGGTAAATAACATGCCTTCAACGTACGGTCTATATCTTTGGATAGCTAATACTGCTGCCAAACATTCTTTTTCCGTCACGCTATAATTTTTTTGGCACTTATTCAATTTTTGGGAAAAGAAAGCGAGAGGTACTTCTTCCTCGGCATCATTTTTCTGGAAGAGCACCGCCCCCACCCCGGTATCACAGGCATCGCATTGGATGTAAAAACGCTTGCTAAAATTTGGGTGTGTTAAAGCCGGAGCTTCGGCTAATGCTTTTTTAAGCTTTTCAAATGCCTCCAGCGCTTCTTTTGTCATTTGAAATTTAGTGTTACTTTTCTTTAGAGTGTCTGTGATTGGGGCAGTCAAGGTCGAAAATTCCCGTATAAACCTGCGATACCACCCTGCTAGACCAAGTAGCCTGCGAACATGTTTTGCAGTTTTAGGGACTGGAAAATTTTCGATTGCTTCTACTTTGGCTGGATCCGTTTTGATATTCCCACCACCAACGATGAAGCCCAAGTACTTTAGTTCTTTAAAACAGAACTTTGACTTCATTACGTTGATGGTGAGTCCAGCTTTATTAAGACATTCTGCTACTTCGTCCAGCAGAATAATATGTGTCTCCAAATCCGGAGCTATGACGAGCAGATCATCGAGGTACACGAAGACACGGTCCCTTAACCTTGAGGGAATGACCTTGTCCATCAACTGACATAACTTTTGGGCTGCATTACACAAACCAAAAGGCATGACAGTAAAATGGTACAAGGGCCGTCCCGGTATTGTGAAAGCAGTTTTTTCTCTGCTCTGCTCCTCCAACGGTATTTGCCAAAATGCGTCTTTGAGATCGATACTACTTATAAAAATAGTATCACGAAGACGACTGAAGATGCCTTCGAGGTTTGGAAGGGGATATGCATTTTTTTCGTGAGGGAGTTCAGCTTACGCGAATCCAGACACAGACGATTTTTGCCGGGTTTCTGTATCAGGACCACTGGCGAACTCCAAGGGCTTTCGCTCTCTTCTATGACTCCAAGGCTCAACATTCGGTCTATCTCGGCATACATCAGGGCTTGTATCGCTGGCGAGACAGGGTAGTGTCGCTGCTTCACTGGGGCTGCCTCTCCGGTTTCGATGATATGCTCGACAAGGGTCGTTTTTCCGAGACCGTATCTGGTATAACACCGGAATTTTCGCCTGACTGCATCCAACTTCATTTGCTGATCTGGAGACAATTGATGAGTATCTGAGTCATCTTTGGTATCAGAAATGGAAATTTCGCTGACTATTCCAGGGGCAAGGTTGAATGCTCTCCAGAAGTCGACACCGAGGTAAAGTTCTTGATCCAGACTTGGAACAAGATAAAATGTAACGACTTGTTGGGTATTTTTATACTTAACTTGTAAGTCTACTTTGCCGATAATTGACTGAGATTTTCCATCAGCTGTTTTGACATTTGATAAAAAAGGCATTATTTGAACGTTAAGATCATTTACAAGAGTTCTGCAGCCCTTGCCAAGTATGCTGACGCTTGCGCCACTGTCTAGCAAGCCTAACATTTCTCTGCCAGCGATTGTTACAGAAGCATATGGTCTAGGGTCTCCAGATACATCTATAATGGTCGACAATAGCTTGCATTTAAGTTGTTTTCTTAATTTATACCTTTGCCTGGCTTTAATTATCTTATTACTTACTGCACTAACTTTGAAAATTCTTTCTCGGGCTTTATAATAATCATTTATTCTTACATGTAATGGTTTTCTAATACTAAATTCAGTATAAAGGTTTTCTTCTACTAAATTTCTTTCTCTTTTTAAAATTTTAATTGGATTTTTTTTGTTTATTGCAATATCTTGTTTGTCTAGGCATTTGGTTGGTTCGTTGATTCGGGGAGTTGTTTCAGACACGATTCCCCCGTTGAAATCGTGCTTTTCAATAGGTTTTTCGACTTACATTTAGGACAGTTGGCAACAATAAAATTTTCTTCACCGCATTTGAAACAAAATATATTTTGTTTCGGAGAAGGGCACTCCCAATATAAGTGTCCACCATTCTTGCAATTCCAGCAAGTAAGAACTTTATTTGCTGGTCTTGGCCTATTGTTATTGATATATTGCATTGCTGCGATATTTTCTTCAAAATAGTTTTGATCATCTTCTAGATAATGTATCTCATTATTTACAAATTTTTGCGGTGGCCTATAAAAGCGAGAGGAATTATTAGACGATAAAGGTAAGGCGTTCTCTGCCTCCTTGCAGGCAAACCGGAACTGATCCATAGAGAAGATCGCCATTGGATACACTAGTTTTCCAATCCTTTCATTTAGGTTTCTTTTTAACATTTTTATGAGCTCAAATTCTGGCATTGGATTTTTAAGCTGTGACTTTAGTTTAAATATGGCCGAGAAATAACTATCGCAAGTTTCAGTTGGGCCTTGTTTACGATCTGACAGTTCTCGCATGATCTCGTAGTCAGACTTTGTGTTTCGGAAATGAAGCGGCAAAGCTTCCCGTAAAACGTGCCAATTTGGACGATAATTGGACATTTGGAAACCCCAATACCAATCTTGAGCATCTCCAGCGAGAGTCAGGTGGAACTGTTTCAGGACCTCCGACCAAGGGCACTGATATTGGCATTGAAGAGTTTCCAATCGGAAGATGAAATCTTCGACTGTTAATACCCCCGGTTTTCCCTCGAATTTCAAACCCCATCGGTCGATTTTGATTTGTTCATTATAGTTTCTAACAGGATTGAAATCCGTATGAGGATTTTGATTTGAAAAGGTTTGTTGGTAACCGTTAGGGTTGTCTAAATTATAATTTTGAGAAAATTCAACCGGTTGTTGTATCTCGGAATTTGGAATAGGCTTGAAAATATTTGATGGTAACGAGAATGCAGATAATTGATTCCCTTGTAAGTTTAGGATTGGTGTTTGACTTAGTTTTTGTTGTTGCTGGTAAAGAAGATTTTGAGAAAGTTGTGGTTGTTGCTGACAGGAATAATTCTGGAAATTTTGTTGCGGGGCAAAATTTTGGTTAAAATGTTGTTGTTGAGCAATATTTAGGTTAGATTTACGTTGTAGCTGTTTTTGAGAAATTGGATTTTGGAAAGAACGTTGTTGTTGAAAATCAGAATTTTGAAAAGATTGTTGTTGGAAACCAGAATTCTCTAAAGAGTGTACTTGTTGTTGATTAATGGAATTCTGATTTAGCTGAGGGTGCGGTTGGCGTTGTAGCGAACGTCGTTGTTGTGGATGTTGTTGTTGAGCATATTGTGGTGATGGTTTTCGAATAAGATTCGATGTAGCAGCTGGTTTAGGATTAACAGGTTCTTCACGTCTTAGAGGCTGAGTTGTGGAATTTATATCTCCCACAAAATCTAAGAAATTATTTTTGATGGATCTCTTAATGCTTTCGGAAATATCCGATTTCATCGAATCTGTGTAGGACGAGACCGCGTTCAAAATAGCCAAGTTAACATAGGCTTTGAGATCACTAGGTATAGAATCAGTATTGTTAACTTTTTCATGATTAACGTTTGCCCTATCGGTAATTTGCTCATTTCGAACAGTTCTAATGCTATTGTCAAGATCGACAAAAGCTGCACTTCAATTACTCAAGCTGCTAAAAGATGGAGCTCTAATTGATTCTGATCCCGTTGACCTATTAAGCGGTCCTAGGCCAGAGTTATTATCAATTGTATTAAATGCATCTTGTTGCTGAACTTGACTTTGATCTGAGCTTTGAATTTGATTTGCATCTTGACTTTGATTAGCATCTTGACATTGAATTTGGTTTTGACTAACGTTATTATCTTCATTATTTATTGGTGTGCGTACAATTCGAGGACGTGATTGAAGACCGTTCAAAGAATTGTTAGGATCGTTAAGATTATTGACCTGGTTTGCCATTGCAGCCGAATTAGGTTTTGGTTGAATGATATTTTTGGTCTGTGCGGTATTTGGAACACGTGGACTTAGGCTATTAAGCAGCCGTTCTTGTTCGTTTGGGTTTAATCTCGCAGAAGATCTCGAGCCTTTCTTTTTTGTAGTACCAGTTTTGGAACTAAGACTCATTTTATTTCAAATGACAAAAGGAATTTATTAAGTTTTTGTTATTTGAATTAACAAGAAAATTTCGAAAGAAGAAAAAATAAGAAAAAATATTCTAATGTATGAATTTAAAAAAAAAATTATATTAAGTGTATGTAATTGTATAGCTTAGAGTGTATATTGTACTATATATAATTTTATGAAACTTGTTTGATTTTTGTAATTGCAAATTTCAAGGAACAAACACTGATTTTCAAAATTATAAATTTTTGAAATCTAAGTGTGGATATGGTGTAGATATTTATTGATTTAAATGTAGGACGTACAAATATTTATAAGGAAAAAAAATGTTTTTTTTTTTTTTTTTTTTTTGTTGTCTACAAATTTTGAAAAATTTTCAAAGTTATAAATCCTGTTTTGTTGTGTGTTTGTGTCTTCATATCATTGCGGGGATGCATCAAGCAGCTTTCTGGTGAAACTGTTTTTGTCGATGTATATGAACTAAGTTGACAGGTAAGGTATTTTCTGATATAAGAATACTGTCGGACGGACTTGTTTTGAAAATATTCCCTCTGAGTGATAAATAGGTGTACAAAAAAAAATTTTAACGTTGGACAAAAATTGTTGCTATCTGTAAACTTCCGCAATTCTAGACCAGTCTGAGACCTCATCTAGAAGTCATGAAATTTTTCGATAAGCAATAACACATAAAAAGGTAAGTTAGAAAAAATAAAGAAAATTGTGCAACTGCATGACACTTCGTCACCTTACAGGCCACAGATTCTTTAAAGTAAAACAGGACATTGGAATGAAAAATTAAAAAATAAGAATGAAAGAAAAGTGAAATTTTTACATTTAAGGATGTGGTAAGACTAAAAAAAACATGGTTGAATTGCTATCGTCATCACCATCTTGTTATCTCGTCGCAAATGAAAAAGTATGTTAAATAACTTTCCTTATCATGACATACGAGTTGCCGATGGTAATGACAAGGACCATTCGAGAATGATAAAACTTGGAAAGGGTAACAAAAACGAAGACTCACGTTGCGGGCGCCATTTGTAATAGGTCGAGTGTAGGGAATTTTTGCAAATTCCGAAAACTATAGTTGAATTGCGAGAGACTGGCATGCTTGTGGTTGCTCGGCTCGAACTCGTCAGCAATGTGTGGGAACTTGTCCACGCAACTCAATCTCACCTACCACAACAAACATATACCATGCCTAGATAATTTTTTTATGAAAACAAAAAAAATATACCGATCGAACAATTTCGGATAAAAGCGGACGGACATTATCACTTGGAGGGGACTGGAGATGTTGACCCAGTCTGACCTAACCCACCCTACCATGGAAGTTAATCGGTCGAGTTGTTAACTTCCCCATTTACCACGCTTACCTTTTTATTCAGCTCAGTTCATTGTGTCCACCTAGATATTGTAGCCGCCCTCCGCATCCCCTGAAAATAAATAACTAACAAGCCATCAAGCTATGCGCTTGACAAAAAAAAAATAAGCCACGAATCATTTCAAAAAAAATAATAAAATGAATTTTGAAAAATTTTCAAAGTTATAAATCCTGTTTTGTTGTGTGTTTGTGTCTTCATATCATTGCGGGGATGCATCGGGCAGCTTTCTGGTGGAACTGTTTTTGTCGATGTATATGAACTAAGTTGACAGGTAAGGTATTTTCTGATATAAGAATACTGTCGGACGGACTTGTTTTGAAAATATTCCCTTTGAGTGATAAATAGGTGTACAAAAAAAAATTTTAACGTTGGACAAAAATTGTTGCTATCTGTAAACTTCCGCAATTCTAGACCAGTCTGAAACCTCATCTAGAAGTCATGAAATTTTTCGATAAGCAATAACACATAAAAAGGTAAGTTAGAAAAAATAAAGAAAATTGTGCAACTGCATGACACTTCGTCACCTTACAGGCCACAGATTCTTTAAAGTAAAACAGGACATTGGAATGAAAAATTAAAAAATAAGAATGAAAGAAAAGTGAAATTTTTACATTTAAGGATGTGGTAAGACTAAAAAAAACATGGTTGAATTGCTATCGTCATCACCATCTTGTTATCTCGTCGCAAATGAAAAAGTATGTTAAATAACTTTCCTTATCATGACATACGAGTTGCCGATGGTAATGACAAGGACCATTCGAGAATGATAAAACTTGGAAAGGGTAACAAAAACGAAGACTCACGTTGCGGGCGCCATTTGTAATAGGTCGAGTGTAGGGAATTTTTGCAAATTCCGAAAACTATAGTTGAATTGCGAGAGACTGGCATGCTTGTGGTTGCTCGGCTCGAACTCGTCAGCAATGTGTGGGAACTTGTCCACGCAACTCAATCTCACCTACCACAACAAACATATACCATGCCTAGATAATTTTTTTATGAAAACAAAAAAAATATACCGATCGAACAATTTCGGATAAAAGCGGACGGACATTATCACTTGGAGGGGACTGGAGATGTTGACCCAGTCTGACCTAACCCACCCTACCATGGAAGTTAATCGGTCGAGTTGTTAACTTCCCCATTTACCACGCTTACCTTTTTATTCAGCTCAGTTCATTGTGTCCACCTAGATATTGTAGCCGCCCTCCGCATCCCCTGAAAAAGAAATAACTAACAAGCCATCAAGCTATGCGCTTGACAAAAAAAAAATAAGCCACGAATCATTTCAAAAAAAATAATAAAATGAATTTTGAAAAATTTTCAAAGTTATAAATCCTGTTTTGTTGTGTGTTTGTGTCTTCATATCATTGCGGGGATGCATCGGGCAGCTTTCTGGTGGAACTGTTTTTGTCGATGTATATGAACTAAGTTGACAGGTAAGGTATTTTCTGATATAAGAATACTGTCGGACGGACTTGTTTTGAAAATATTCCCTTTGAGTGATAAATAGGTGTACAAAAAAAAATTTTAACGTTGGACAAAAATTGTTGCTATCTGTAAACTTCCGCAATTCTAGACCAGTCTGAAACCTCATCTAGAAGTCATGAAATTTTTCGATAAGCAATAACACATAAAAAGGTAAGTTAGAAAAAATAAAGAAAATTGTGCAACTGCATGACACTTCGTCACCTTACAGGCCACAGATTCTTTAAAGTAAAACAGGACATTGGAATGAAAAATTAAAAAATAAGAATGAAAGAAAAGTGAAATTTTTACATTTAAGGATGTGGTAAGACTAAAAAAAACATGGTTGAATTGCTATCGTCATCACCATCTTGTTATCTCGTCGCAAATGAAAAAGTATGTTAAATAACTTTCCTTATCATGACATACGAGTTGCCGATGGTAATGACAAGGACCATTCGAGAATGATAAAACTTGGAAAGGGTAACAAAAACGAAGACTCACGTTGCGGGCGCCATTTGTAATAGGTCGAGTGTAGGGAATTTTTGCAAATTCCGAAAACTATAGTTGAATTGCGAGAGACTGGCATGCTTGTGGTTGCTCGGCTCGAACTCGTCAGCAATGTGTGGGAACTTGTCCACGCAACTCAATCTCACCTACCACAACAAACATATACCATGCCTAGATAATTTTTTTATGAAAACAAAAAAAATATACCGATCGAACAATTTCGGATAAAAGCGGACGGACATTATCACTTGGAGGGGACTGGAGATGTTGACCCAGTCTGACCTAACCCACCCTACCATGGAAGTTAATCGGTCGAGTTGTTAACTTCCCCATTTACCACGCTTACCTTTTTATTCAGCTCAGTTCATTGTGTCCACCTAGATATTGTAGCCGCCCTCCGCATCCCCTGAAAAAGAAATAACTAACAAGCCATCAAGCTATGCGCTTGACAAAAAAAAAATAAGCCACGAATCATTTCAAAAAAAATAATAAAATGGATTTTTATTCCTATAATTTAACATGGGTGGCAACCCTGTACATAATATAATGTATAGCAAAATAAAAAGATGGAATATTAAACATGAATTTGCAAATAAACGACAAAAAGTACCGAAACAAAGAAATTAAGTATTTAGGAATTTTAACTATGATACAATTTCAAAATGAAGGCGGTATCTACCTAGCTTCCCTTTTCAACCTTTTACTCATATTAATACAGAACAGAATTTTAATTTGTACAATGGTACACCTATCAGATACTGCCCTACCTGTATCGAGCTCAATGAGGGTAGCGAATCCGATAAAAAAAATTACACATATACCTAGGTACAAATACCAAAAAAAAGGAAACCAAATTTGATCCACCGGATTACAAAAAAAAACTCTAACAAAACAACAAAAAAAAATTCCTAATTACCTTTACAACAAATATTATTAAGAAGTTATTTAACTAAATTGTTACATATAAAAAAAAAACGATATAGCCTCCCAAAAATAAGGCGTATATATTATATATATATATATATATAATTTTCCTATATTAGCGTGTATGCATGCACGTAGGTATATAGGTATATATAATATTTATCTATATATATATATATGAATTAAACTTTTTTTTTTTTAAATATCTTTTAATTAATTTTACGATTTTAAACTTTTCGTTTTTATATTAACTTAAGCAATACAAAAAGAAATTCAAAATCAAACGCCTAATTCACGATTGTAGGGGGTTTAGCTTCATCTTCTGTTAATTATGCAATTAGGGTTATATGGCGAATATGGACCCGTATGGTACACTTTTTTTTGATGGGCGACCACGACTTTTAGATTTGATAGTCAGTGATCGCCAAATCGCACAAAATCCAAATTAACAATCTCTTTATTTCGTAGAAATGAAGATTGTATAGCAATTAATTCCTTTTAAATTTGCAGACAAAATTTATCTACAGTTAACTCCTCTTATTTTTAGTGTTAATGTAAGCTAAATTATATTAATTCTTAATACATTCAATACACTTTAAATAAAAAAAAATTTTTTATTGAAAACTTAACCAATTTTCCTTTTTTCTTTTTAAGTTTTACATTAAAGTTAGGTAGGTATATGTTTTTTTATTCTTATGCGAACTTTAAAATAGCCGTCCGATACTATCAGCGAATTCTACTTTTCTGCTCGTTATCGTGACTGTGGGAGAAAATCCCAATTCCTAAATCCTCTCGATTCAACGGATTAATCGCTTGATTTAAATGACCAATCAAATTTATCCACGTCGAGGAGTACATTGGTCGAAAATATCCTATAATTGATATAAGCGACTCCTACTATGCAATAGCCTGAACTTTTATCCAGATAGGCCGGCCATCTTTATTTTCGCGCAGTGCGTAAAAGAGACAATTGTACTTCTTGAACACCTAACACATGAGATGACCAGATTGACGTATACAAAAAAATGTAAACATTGCGGCATCACTTTAAATGCCAAAAAAAAATAGATTTTAATAATGGAACATGTAAGTAAAATAAAAAAAAAGGTTAGAAGCAATCTTTACAATTTCTTTTAAATTTACAGATAAAAATTATCTTCAGCATGAGAAGAATACCAGGTACGTACCTACCAGCTGTACGAAAACGATGACAACATGACCACCAATCCGCAACAACATTGTAAGATTTAATTATCCAATTCCTATTAAATTATACGCAAAATTAATCTTTTTTTTCTTCTCTTTTATTATACATAGGTTTTCTACAGGAATTTGGATCTGAAGCGCGGAAAGAAAATTCTGAAAATTCCGGAGTTGCTGTAAGTATGGATACATTACATTCCTTAACTCAGGGCATTATCTTTATCTTTCCTTGCTAGAGGCTACCGCTACAAGTGTCTACAACATATTCAACAAACTATTTATTTCATCTAAGTTCAAGGAAAATAAGAAAAACTTAATATTTCTCAAATTTGTTATTTTGACTCTTTCGCATCTAATATTTTCTGGCAGGCTATTAAAAAGACGTGGTGCAGTTACATTATAGAAGCGAGAAAAATGTGATTTTTTAATGATAGGTACATTTACCAAAGTTCTACTGTTGACTCGCAAGTTGTGAGATCCATACAGTCTTGCAGCCGTATAACCAGAATTTTCAAAAAATATTTTAAGTACTTTATAAAAATATAAGTGATTAAGTGGCAGAATGTTAAGGCTTTTAAATAAATCAAAGCTTGGAGTTCTAGAGATAATTCTTATAGCATGTTTCTGCTTGATAAGTAATGGTTCAATTTTGTTATTATGTGTACCACCCCAGCAAGATAGTCCATATTGTAATTTAGATTTAAGTTAACCATTGTAGACTAAAGTCAAAATAGGTTGACTACAATAAAGACTGAGGTGGTAAATTTGCCTTACAACTTTATTTAGATATTCTTTCACGTTAGAAGTGTGATTTTTCCAATTCATTCGGAAATCTAAAACTAAACCTAAGTACTTGAAACTTTCTACACACTCAATTTTAAAACAACCATCAGAACATAACAAGTTATCATTAAATGTGATTGAATCATGAAGACAATCATTATTAAGTCTATATCTTCGACAGAAAGGTGAATGATAAAATAATGTGATGTCTTCACAGATGTTACCCAAAATGTTGAAGATCATAAACTTTGTTTTGCCACTTATAACAAGCCGGTGATGAAAGAACCATTTGCGTAGAATTTCTAAATCACTGTTAACATCAGTTACTAATTGGAAATAATTTTTTGATGAATATGACAGAGCAGTATCGTCAGCAAATGCTGTGATATTACCTTTAAATGGTTGAACAAAAAGTGAGTTGACAAAAATCAAGAAAAGAATTGGGCCCAAAACGGATCCTTGTGGCACACCCATATTAATAAATCTTTCTGAGCTTAGTTTATCTTGAATTCTTACCCTTTGTTTCCTGTTCATAAGATAAGATGCTAACCAATCATAAGTATTACCTCTAAAACCGGCTCTATACAATTTATCAAGCAACAAAGCATGATCCACAGTATCAAAGATATCACTTTTAGCTATACACAGTATCACAGATATCACTTTTAGCTATATCTATGAACAGACACGAAGGTATCTCAGAGTTGTTTAAACTACAATAAATCTCACCACATAATTTTAAAACAGCTTCCTCAGTAGATCGACCACTCATAAAACCGTATTGATAATCGCTGAAAAAGTTTGACCTCTTTAAAAAGGAAATCATTCTGGATTTCATATATTTTTCAATAATTTTTGAAAAAACTGAAAGGAGGGTTATAGGGCGGTAGTTATTTAAACATGAGGTTAGACCCTTTTTATGTAGGGATTACTAATCCTTTTTTTTAGAGCTTCAGTAAAAATCCCTTTTTGCAAGCTTAGATTAAAAATGTAGCATGAAACATCCGATATAAAAAAAGAAATATTTTTTAAAACAGTACTTGAAATTCTATCATCAGAAGAAGAGTTTGATTTTTTTAAAGACATAATAGTATTATGTATTTTTTCCGAAGTAAAGTTCACAAAGAAAAAGCTAGATGGATAGAAACTATCCCCTCTCAACGTGTTATTACAACTCAATGTGTCACCATCAGATGAAAAACCAGAGAGATTTTGACTGATGTTAGAGAAAAAATCGTTAAACAGGTTTGCAACTTTTTCAGAATCGGTTTCAGCTGAGTTATCAGACTCAATAACAATATTAACATCGGACTTGCTCCTATTTAGAATATCATTTACTATTTCCCATTCTTTTTTCGTGTTACCTAAATTCGCACTAAGCTTGTTTCTATAATAGTTGTCTCTACAGACAGGGATATCAGTTTTGAGCTCGAGACAGAGCTTTTCGAACAGCATCTTAAGCCTTATATTATTAGGTTGTTTTTTGAGGCAACCAAAAAGCTTTTTCTTCTTATTTATTTTTTTTAATAATGAAATATTCATCCAAGGTTTGCGGCATGTTAGTTTTAAATCTTTGCTTCCACGAAAAACACTATTATTTGAAATGTGAAAATGAAGTTTGTGTAGAAATAGGTCAAAAGCAATTGACGGATCCTCTGTATCGAAAACATCATCCCAAAACTCAAAAGTCAAAGCTGATTTTAAGGACACAAAATCGATTTTTTGGATTCTTTTTTTAAAAATCTGTTTAGTTCTGGAAGCTACATTGTCAAACTGAAGACTTCTTAGGCCATGATCAGTAATTTTGAAATCAAATACGTCTGCTTTATAATTCCTATTATTATTTTTCTGAAACTTAAAAGAAATGTGGTCCAAACATGAAGGTCCTCTAGTAGGTTTATTAACAAAAGACGCAAAACCAAAGGAAGATAAGGCAGCTAGGTAGTTGTCATTATCAGACGATTCGGACAATATATCAAAATTAAAATCCCTTAGTAGGACCTGATTCTTGCAGCTAAGATTTTCCAAAAACACAATAAACTCATCCATAAAAGCACTTATATTAACAAAATGAAATCTATAAACACAAACAAAGCAGAATGGAGCACCAGATATCTCACAACTAACGACAATCAAGTCAGCAGTTTGGAGTTTGGGGTAGACAATATCGCACACAATATCACTTCTATAAAAAACTGCTACTCCACCAGCAGCATAAGAATCATTACAATATGCACTGAATGAAAAATTAGGAATTTTATAATTTGAAACCTCACAATCAAAAATCCATATTTCAGACAGAAATATGAAATCAGGTAAATGATTTAATGATGCAAGATGAGCCAAGAAAACATCAAAGTTTTTCCTAATACTACGAATATTTTGGTGAACTACAGAAAAACCAGAATACGAATTTATGTTAGGATGATCAATACACAAACATTTAGTTTCATCATTATTCAAAACTAAAGAATTATTGGAAATATTATAATTTAAAGCATTACGTGGAATATCTAAAGAACTTCTATTATTACTGACTATCATTTTAATAAAATTAAATTTCAAAATTGTTTTTAGAAAAATCCTCAAAGCTTTTAATTTTAATAGTTTTTTCGCCTTCCTTTCTTCTTATAAATACTGATGAACTTCGAACCCAGACATAGTTGCATTTATCCTGAAGCTTCAACTGTTTAGCCTTCTGCAAAAGCGATCTTGTGTATGCAGTAAGACTATCGTTAATGTAGATATTTGTTTTAGTTTTTCCTTTGTTGTTGTATTGTTCACCAAAGATATTTGCTGTTAATTGAATTTTGTTCATCCGTAACTTGTTCATTATTTTCTCTTTCTGTGAGAATTTTGTAAACTTAACGCACACAATATTAGACCCAGATTTATTTGAGTCGTTGGTCTTTCTCCTCAAACTCTTCACATAACATGATTGAATGTCATTTATATTAATTTGTTCGCCTACACCGTCAGTAATAAGTAATATTACCTTTTCAACTGCATTAGCCGAGTTAAAATCTGGGATACCAACAATGTCAACATCACACTGTTTATCTCTCTGCTCCAATGCATTCAATTTAGATTCCAAAATATTAACGGTGTTTGAAAGAGTATTATTGCATGATTCAAGAGAACGAATTTTTATTAGTGCATCACCGTTGATAGTTTGGAGCTTGAGTATTTCCCTATACAGCATAGACAAAGTGATTGTTTGACCACTCTCTGACGTATAATGTAAATTCATTATACAGCCTGGAGAAGAGGACGTCATTCAACTTGTTCATGAAGAACAACATACCGGACATCGCCCTTATCAGTGAGACGAACGTGACAAAGCGTAATAATATCAACATCGCGGGATATAAAACCTACCGACAAGATAAGACCGAAGAACGAAGAAGAGGAACGGCAATTTACGTCAAAGGAAAATTCTCTCCCAACACAAGCGAGGTCATTATAAAAGGACTGAAAACCAGCGAAGCCACAGCCATCAAGATGACCCTAGGTAGTGATGAAACCCTTACAGTCATCAGCGTCTACTTTCAATGCGCATCCACTGCAAGGAACATCAAAAGTGACCTGAATATCCTTAACGGGATTCTAAAGCGAGGCACCTACGGAATCATTGGCGGTGATTTCAATGCAAGACATCACCTATGGTTGGACACGGTAACAAATTGCGAAGGCAGAGCTATTATTGACTGGATGGAACAAAACAGTGAAGAACATTCACTGGTGGTTATATCACAACCTAAACCAACCTTTCCCAGAACACCATCGACGCTGGACTTCTTCCTGGCCTCATCCAACCTGGTACATATTCTTCCAGAGTTAAGAAATTACAGCTGCTCAATAGTACATAGTGACTCGGACCATGAAGCCGTCCAACTGTCAATTAACCTTGACCAACCTATAGCTCTAGCAATAGAAGTACCTGAGAACTATATAAATTACAGACGGCTAAATATTGAAAGACTTCAGAGGGACATTGAAGAAAATATAACTCTCCCACCTTCAAACAGGAATCTGCTGGATAGTCAAATCGACGCAGCTATAGATAACTTGGAAAATGCTGTACAATCAAAAAATACTGGACAATCAAGCGGCCTAGAACATCAAGGGATAGGTACCAACACCTTCCTCAGTACGTGCAGAATCTCTATGCTCACAGACAGCGACTGAGGAAACGGCTACAAAGGATTCATCAAAGTGAACTCAACACAACAAGCAGCAACTACCGAACAGTTTTGTGTGAACTTCAGCAGGTAAACATCATGTTCCGGAACTGCATTAAACACCAAAATAACATCCAGTACCAGAAGAGACTGCAAGCAATCAAGCCAGGGCCTGATGCCTTCAAAAACATCAACAGGATTATTGGGAAACAGCCACATATTCCGGAAACAATCATCTGCAATGATAAAAGTGAAGTAACCTCAACCCAGGACAAAACGGAAGCGTTTGCTAATTACTTCGAAGAAAACTTCAATCCAAACCCACCCGACGACCCGGTGTTTCTACGTGAAGTTGAATCATCCATTCACCGGACTCTACTGCCGAATCCAGAAGTTATCCATTTCAGTGAAACCAATTCAGCAAGTAATCCGATCGAGAGTCCACACCTGTGCTGTCTGGAGGAGGTTGCTGAGATCATCGGTAATTCTAAACCAAAGAAATCAGCTGGACCAGATGGAGTCTCCAACTTTGTGCTGAAAAGGCTACCAAATGCAGCAATGATCCTCCTCACAATCATTCTCAACAACTGTGTCAACAACTGTTACTTCCCCCAGAGGTGGAAAACAGCTAAGATCGTGGCAATTCCGAAGAAAAGTGCATCCAACCAAGTGTCCAACTACAGGCCGATATCGCTTCTCAATAGCATCAGCAAAATTTTGGAAGAAGTTATTCTCCGGAGACTTAAAAGATTTTGCAGTGAACACTCAATCGTCCCCGATATGCAGTTTGGATTTCGAGAAAAACACTCAACGCTGCATCCGCTGTTAAAGTTTCAACACGATATCACCACAGCCCTCAACAAGAATCAAGTCACCGTCGGGTACTTTCTGGATGTCGAGAAAGCATTTGACAGCGTTTGGATAGAAGCGACATATGATCAACCCGCTCCAACTGAATGCGATAATATTCTCTATGCTGATGATTCGCTAACTTACGCTGCCTCAAATTCACCGCTTATAGCAGTCCGGAAAGTAGAGGCTCACATCCATAGACTCTGCCAATTTTACAAGAAGTGGGGGATTCGGATCAATGCCACAAAATCGGAACTTATATGCTTCAGAAGACCTTCAATGAGAAGAGCCAGCTGCACAGTAGCCAATATAAGAAAACTGGTTCTGAAACTTCCTGACGGATCAACCATACCAGTCAAACCGAGTGTAAAATACTTGGGGATCCATTTCAATGAGCTGCTCAGGTTCAACCCGCACTCAAGGAATGTCCTCAAGAAAGCCAGCTGGGCCTTCCATCGTCTGCACCCATTAATGAAAAAAAGAACCGGACTAAGCCAAGAGACGAAGATGCTTCTATACAAGCAACTTCTGCGACCCATCATCAGCTACTCGTTTCCAGCCTGGTTTACAATTTCGAAGACAGCCATGAGTGAACTCCAAGTATTTGAAAGGAAGATTTTAAGAATATGCACTGGACTTTTCTTTGACCGGCAGAGACAGAGGCACTACAGGAACGAACTCCAATATAAAGAAGCAAAAATAATTCCGCTGGACAAATATCTAGTGATGTCGACAAAGAAGCTAGTTGGTAACATAATCAACCACCCGAATCAGCTAATGAGAAAGATTGCCATCGAACATCGACATCCTGAGCCAAGGTATCTCAGCGTTATGGAAACCATGGACGAGAACTTTTTTACGGACAACGACAACGAGAACGCAATCTCGTTCTACGCTGACACAAGGTCGGTGCACTACCGCGGCTAAGCGCCGTACCCCCCCCCCCCCAACATATAAATCAAAATGACAACCGGGAAGGAACACCCTGAGGATGATTAAGTCAACCGACTTCTTAAATCAAATTTTTTTATCACTAGTATATGTATTATGTATTTTGTTAAACTTAAGTCAGTGTTTAAGGTTAGGCCCCTTATGTGCCAACAATAATGTAAAAAAAAAACATCATAGTATCGTAAGTAGATGTAAGCCAAATTGTATATATAATGTTCAATAAAAATTTAATTGAAAATTGAAAAAAATTGTTTAACCACTGTGCAATGATGGGGAAGTGGTAGAGGCAGTAGCTAAATCAAGTGCAACGACCGGAGCAAGGGGATCAGTTGGAGTGCAAGGTATAAGTGAGTCGTTTTTCGTAGACAAGAGGGCACGGTTAGTTGGCATTGACAGGGAACCAGACGTAAGAAGACTATTTGGATTAATACAATTACTCAACTGGCTTATGAGGCAAGTTTCACATTTAAAGCCGTCTCTTCCATTTTTTCCGAGATTTTTAATGTCACGTTTTTCCAATTTAACGCATTTTGCATGAAAAAGCATATCACAAAAAGTGCACTTCACTTTGAGATCTTGTTTATCAAATGTTTCTTTACACAATAAACAATTCATGATAGATCATGTATTTTCAATTTAAGTCTTTGAAAAATTTTAAAATAGATTTTTTTTTTTTTTATGAAAATTGATTAGTTATTTTGGTTTTTTAGTCTTTGTTGCAAAAACAAAATATAGTCGACTAAGAATTAATTCTCAAACGATGTGACCCCATCAACACTCGCGAGAGAACTAATTTATTCGATTGATTCGTGATTCGTGGTTTAATTTGTTTAGTTCTTTGCCCTCTTTTGTTTTCGATATTTTACATAACCATTGTTTTCAATTTTATTTACTTTGTAAATACATATTTTGTTCAAAAAAAAAATTAGGTTTTTATCCTGGGTTTGCAAGGTTTCCTAAATAAAAGCATTTTAAAATATCAATTGGAGAATATAAAATTTGTGTTATTATTATTTTCGGTTATTTCGCTTCGCTCAAATATTTTAAATATTTTGTACCAAGGTTTGAAATTTAACCTATGAAGAATTTCTGGCGCCCAAACCCGTTTTGGACACGACCTTGTGTTCAAATATCGATTATATTGTTCGGTCTATAATCAATAGTTTTAATTTATTTCATTTGTTTACCAATCAAAAAAAAAATTCTTCCAAAGAACCTGCGACCTACGGAGCTAGACGGGAAGGTAGCATTATTAACGTGTTGCTTGCTGCACTTTTCGAGTTTTCTTTTGTGTACTTACCTACCTATTCTTCGTTTTCTTCTGATTTGGCCCATCTACCAAATAAGTTGATAATTTTCTTCGGTAACGTCGGCGAAAAACTATTGGTCGTATGTAATTTAATAATAATAATTAATATTACATTTAATAATTAATTACCTACCATTTACCCCGTGAAAAAGTGCAACAAGATAATGAAAAATCATGTGGAAGGTGCGGAAATAAAAGGCATTTTTCTCAAGATCCAAAATGTCCTGCTAGGGACGAAAAGTGCCACACTTGTGGTCAAATTGGTCATTTTCGGCAATATTGCAAATCTCAATTTGGCAAAAAACGTAAATCTCAGATTTCTCACGGGCATGATGGTGGTCCAAGCTTTAAAAGGTCGAGAGATAAAAAAGACAAAATTAAATACGTTGAAGACGAAAAATTTGAGGTGGACTACGTTTTCCGTATCGATGATGATGTTTCCATTGACTATTTTGTGGGTGGAATAAGAACCAAATTGTTAGTTGATTCGGGATGTAAGTTTAGTTTATTAACAGATAACCCCTGGGAATGTTTAAGAGCCAAGAAGATACAGGTATATAACCAAGTCAAACATTAAAATAAAATATTTTTTGCGTACGGTAATCACACTCCATTAGACGTTAAAGGGTAATTTAAAGCCAACATCAAAGTAAAAAAGAAAGAACAACAAGCTTCATTTTATGTTATTATGGGGGGACAAATGACCTACTAGGTAAAAACACTGCAGCTTCCTAAGGAGTCTTAAAAATAGGAATCGAAATAAATCAAATCAATAATATTTATTTTCCAAAGCTTTAAAATGTACTTGTTACCATCCCCGTTCACAATTCAGTTCATGCTGTTTCGCAACCATGCAGACGGATACCCATTTCTTTGGAAACTCTATTGGATCGTGATATAATTGAAAAAGTGTTCGAACCGTCATAAACCATCTCCTATAGTTCCAATCTAAAAAAAACAAATGGTGAGTTACGTCTTTGTGAAAATATGAGGAGAGCTAACACTGCTATTATGCGAGAAAACCATCCCTTGCCAACAATGACCCAAATGCTACCAACATTTCGAAAAGCTTATGTGTTTAGCAAACTTGACATCGAAAATGTGTTTCATCAAATTGAAATTCACCCTCACTCGAGACACATAACGACGTTCATAACAATGAAAGGATTTTTTCGTTAAAAAAGAGTATATTTGGTATTAATTGTGCCCCGGAAATTTTTCAAGAAATACTTGAGAGACTATTGCTGGGATGTGAAGGTGTAAATATTTTTATAGATGATATTCTGATTTTTGCAAAATATGATAGTGAACATGATGTAAGACCTAAGAACGTGTTAAAAATTTTAAATGAAAATGACGCTCTCTTAAACGAAGATATAAGGTAAAAACCATTAAATTTTTGGGCCACGAACTTACACCGGAAGGTATCAAGTCGCTGAAAAAATTAGTTGAAAGCATCACAAAATTCAGAGTTCCTAAAACACCCGAGGAACTACAAAATTTCCTTCATTGAGAAATGAAAACCGAATCTTGCAACTGTAACTGAGCCTCTCAAACAACTTCTAAGAAAGAAGTTAGGAAAAAATGCCAACTTAGAAAAGTTTTGGTGAAAGGAACAAAATTTGGCTTTTTCGAAATTAAAAACCACTTAAATAAAGATCCAGTCATTGGGATACTATGATGTTAACAATTAAACACAGGTTGTCGCTGATGCCAGCCCTGTTGGATTTGGAGCTGTGTTAACGCAAATGAGCTCAAATGGTCCCAAAATCTTCACCAAGCCTACGGAAACAGAACATTGAACGATTGTGAACGCCGGTTCAGTCAAACTGAAGAAGAAGCAATTGCTCTTGTGTGGGCAGTAGAACATTGCGACATCTATCTGTTAAGAAAAGAGTTTGCCTTCATTAGATAGATATAATAGATAGATATAATTCTTTATTTCAATAGATTTGTACAATAAAATAAAGATAAGATTAAGGACATGGCTTTGCTGCCGTCTGCCTGATGATTGACAATTGATACACTATGAAATACATAAAAAGTACATACAAATGAAAATTAAACATCGTTATCCATTACAATATCTATTAAAAAATAAAAAAAAATTAATTTGGAAGTTAACAATAAATTCGAAAGTTTTTTTTTTTTGTGATTGAAACCAGCTAAAACAATCATAAATACACAATAATTTAAAAGGTTGAGTTATACATATTATCTCAGTTTATATAAATTTATTAAAATAAGAATAAATTCGTAAGTTCGTAAGTTTTTTTACAATTGAAACCAGCTAAAACAATTTTAAGTATAAAATTAAAAGATAAATTTATAAATTTGAGTTTATATAAATTTAAAAATAGTTTGAATATACTTTAACAGGGGAATACTTTAACTGGGGAAATGCATCCATATTAGAAGCTGTTGCGATACATTAGAGTGTGCTTGCAAAATTTAGATAGTTTTGACCACCCTAAGGATCCATTTAGTACATTAATAAGCTGACTTAAAGTCAGAATGCTTTCTTGGAAGTAGAGCCACCGAATTTCTTGTAGGTTTGGACAAACTGCTATGAAATGGTAACTATCTTCAACTTCTCTTCTATTACAGAGATTACAATTTTGAGGGAGATCTGACCTATGAGGAACATAATTAAGGTTGAGTAACTCAACCCTTGCTCTAAAAATGGTGCCTATAGCTTCTATTGAAAGTTCAGAGCAGAAGTAACTTATTTCAGTCGACAAATTGTGGTTTAAGCTTTTATAAATATGTCTGCTCTCTGACGAAGTTGCTCTGGTTAAATGTTAAGTATAAATTTGTTCATCTACTTAAGCAATTAAATCAGAGAAAATATTTTGCCAGTCATCTAAATTGTCTTCAGTAAGAGAAAGGTTTATGTCATGCGCAAGGGCCAACTGATTCAGTTCATTAAAAGGAGTAGCATTAATCTGGAGTAATCTTCGCATGAAAGATTTGTGAAGACCATTTATATAGAGATATACCTACATCTCCTTGGTTTGACATCGCAATGTACCTTTTAGGGCCCCTTCCTTGTGGTGAATATTTGTTCGTGGTAATGGATTATTATAGCTGCTACAAAAAAATAAAAATAGTAGCCAAATGATAAAAATTCTTAACGAGATGTTTAGCAGGTTAGGTTTTCCAGTATCTTTCACCACTGATAATGGCAAGCTGTTTGTCAGTTAAGAGTTTATATACTTTTGCAAGGAATGTAACATCGGACTTTTTACACGATTCCATACTGGCCCCAAAAGAATGGAGAGTTAGAAAGACAGAATCGGGATATCCTCAAACTGTTAAGAATCTGTCAAATTGAAAAAAAAAGACATGAAAAAAAGTTTATGGAAGTATCTCATGATGTTCAACAGCACTCCTCATTCCTCGACTGGTAAGACACCATCAGAGATTTTTTTCAACAGACAGAATAGGGATACAATTCCTTCGCTGGAAGCGATCGGCTATCAAATACAGGATTCAAATGTTAGAGATAGAGATGGAGAACAAAAAGAGAAGGGAAGAAATACGCCGATAAAAAAAGGAGCAACAGAAAATAACACATATCACAAGGCGATAAAGTCTACATCAAAGTTATGGAAAAACGAAAAAAACAAAGCTCTAATTTTGATCCCACGCCTCATGTTGAAAGTCATGGAGACGGAGATACAATAGTAAGAAATTATGATACTGTGAAAGTCAAACGAATATGGAAATCTGTACAAGCATCAGACGAAGAAGATGTCTGAATTAAAATAAGTATACTCTATGATAGATGTGTTGACGAGCCAGTGAACACTACAGGTAGGTTCTTACTGTTTTTTTTTTTATCATCAATTTCAGTTATGTCTTGGAAAAGGGTGCTGTATCGAATTAATTTAATTTTGTTATTACTAAAGTATTTTGAATAAATAAATTGAACTTCTTTAAAAATGTCATCATAAGCTAGAATAGCCCTTAACTTTTTTGGGTATATGTAGTTATTAAGAATTTCTAAAATATTATTTTCTTCACTAATATGCTTGCATTGATACGAGGTTCCTTATTTTCAAGGTGGTGTGAGCATTCTTAGAACACAATCCGTGCTGAAGAAATGGAAGGCTGGGGGAAAAGCCAGTCATTAACGAGCTCTTTCGGGTAACTAGGTACAAGGCCCGAAATATTCCTTACCTAACCCCGGTATATCGGCTCTGCCGGGGCTGACCTTCTTTCCGTACTACTCGTGGGACCAAAATACATTTTTCAAAACCCAAAACCCCAGACATTGACCAAGCACCTCGTCAAAAGACGAGCTGCTTGCCTCCAGTCAGGAGACAACAATCAACGTCGGTGGCGAAGGTAGGGCTGCTCGTAGTAGTACTCCATCGTCACCAAAACCTTCGGTTAGCACTCAGAGCACCAGCGGTGGGCAGGTGCTAACCGAAACCCAAAAACAAGGCCAGACAAAAAAACACAGGTCCCATCGCACGACTCGCAAGGCCCAGTTCAAAAATGCTAGGTTCGTTTTGACAAAAATTGCGAAATGGGAAGAAACGCAGGCATTAAGCGAACGCGATCGTGAGGATAAGGAGAAGTTCTTCAAAATAGTTGAAGACTATAACAAGTTGTTGGAGGACGCTACTATTCAGAGAAAAGAGCAAGTTGCAAAGCGCAACAGGTCTCAGGATGAAACTACTCGGCCCTCGAAAAAGAGTAAGGCTCTTCCAGTTCTTGTCAAAAATAAAAAAAAAAACACTCTGCCATCCACATCCGGCCGTCAGCCAGTGGCGAAAATTTTGAGTGAGATCGTCAGGGATGACCTTCAAGTTGCGCTGACGGACGAGTTTTCCTCTACAGGGAAACCAGTCCTCGAAGCATGGAACGCTATTGAGGCTCGACTGCAGGGTATGGTGGTGGAACATATCCTAGAGGGTTAGGGAGGGCCCTCTAAGTCCTTGAGCTCTGCTGAGACGGTAAGAGGAAATAGGGTGATCAAGTGCGAGGATCAGTTGTCGAAGGAATTCCTTGGCAATCGCGTTACTAAGATTAGTGATGCATGGGTAGGCATGAAGCTCAAGCTAATTCACGACAGGGACATTCCCAGACGATCAAAGGCACGCATTTGGGTAAATTATATGGAAAAGTTGGATGGTGAGAGCTTTCTCAAAGTCCTAAAATGCCAAAACCCGGGGGTTGTTATGGACGACTGGGTCGTCATAAAAGCCCAAGGGGCCAATGCCAACAAGTCAAGGATGTCCTTCCTGCTCTTGATTGATGAGGCAGGAAGGTTATCGATTGAAAATTCTCATCGTCTTAATTTTGGCATCAGGGAAGCCAAAGTGAGGATTTTACCACCTCAAGGGGACGACACAGGAGTTGTCGAAACATCCCACGTGACGTTGGAACCATTGAGCGTGGCCGCAACAACAACCAAAAATGCTGAAATTCACGCAGATTAATCTGAAGCACCCAAAAAGTGCTTCAGATTATATGGCCCACGATCGTATTGCACCACCCGAGGAAGTTGCCACCCTGGTCCATAACATCAATAATGCCAACCTCATACTGGGGTGTGATGCCAATGCCAGGCACACGGTATGGGGCAGTTCCGAAATCAATGAAAAAGTGAGTCTTTATTTGATTTTATTATTTCTAACAACATGTCTATTTGTAACAAAGGCAATATCTCCACCTTCATTTTCCTGAGTACGGATACGTTTGAAGGGTGGGAAGATGTGCTAGACGTTACACTTACAAACAATAATGAACAGGTCAGGTTGGAAAACTGGAAAGTATTTACAATGAGATCATTCTCCGATCACAAGGTAAATACTTTACGAATTAGGTCTTAACACTGGAACAAATTCAGTCAAGTTGTAAATTCCAAACTAAGAACTGTACCGAATCTTGTTTTAGATTCCGTAGAAGAACTGGAGGCGAAAGTAAGCACTTTTGAAACGGCTTTGAATGTAGCATTCAAAGCTTCCTTTTCAGTTAGGTACAGCAAAAAAAAACCTTCCCTCCATGATGGAATGAAGATCTCTCAAATCTTAGGAAGATTGCAAGAAAAACCTTCAATATCTGCTACGTTAGCAAACAATGGCAACCGTATAAGGACTGCCTCAAAGATTACAAAAACTATGCTAGACTAACCAAAATACTGTCAAAACAACACTCTTGTCCATCTCTCCTCAAAAAGGAGGATGGAACTTGGACAGTGGATTCAGCCGCATCTCTAGAGGCTTTGATGACAACCCATTTCCCAGGCTGTAAGAATTACAGCCTAGTAACAGACAATGCCCTTAGTAGTCAGTACATAACACTTAGAAAATATTCATGCTATCATAACCAAGGAAAACATTTCCTGGTCTATTAATAGCTTCTCCCCATACAAATCTCTCCAGGTGTAGACGGCATTATTCTCATAATGCTACAGAAGTTGCATAACACAGCTGTACCCTGGTTAGAAGTATTCTTCACAATTTGCTTCCGGTTTGACTACGTCTCCAAGTCGTGGAGACAAGTCAATGTTATTTTCTTTCCGAAGGTGGGGAGACGGGGACACGAAGCCCCAAAAGACTTTAGGCCCATCAGCCTCACTTCCTTCGTCATGAAAACACTGGAAAGAATAATTGACATATACATTAGAGCGATTTAAGATAGAAATCCTCTTTCCAAATCACAGCACGCTTACCTTAAGTGAAGGTCCACGGAAACTGCTCTTCACGAGGTAGTGCGCACTATTGAAAAAACAATTCAATACAAAGAATATACCCTTGCAACCTTTCTTGACGTCGAGGGAGCTTTCAATAACGTTCTTGCTAATTCGATTCAGGGATCTCTTGTCAAGTTCGGCGTCGATGCTTACACTACAAAATGGATTTTATCCATGTTAAGATCAAGAATCATTCAAGCAATGTTGGGTAACAACCACATTATCAAACTCGTAGATAGGGGTACACCTCAGGGAGGAGTTCTATCCCCCTTACTATGGCTGCTTGTCATGGACACAATCCTTTTTGAACTGGACAACTGTGGTGTAAAGGCTGTGGCGTTTGCGGATGACCTGGTGGTTATGACATCAGGAGCGTTTCCTACAGTTATAAGTGATATTATGAAAATTACATCTGGGGTACTAGCTGTGAACTAGTTGTCAATCCAAATAAAACCGAATTGATGCTCTTCACCACTAAAACTAGAATTTCCCCCTTTACCCTACCCAAGTTGAACGGTCACACTCTTTCTCTATCAACAAAAGCTAAATACCTAGGAGTTATTCTGGACCCTAAGCTTAGCTGGAAAATCAATATCGAAGAACGTGTGAAGAAAGCAAGTATATCCTTCTATGCATGTAGTAAAACTTTCGGGAAAAAATGGGGTCTGAAGCCTAAAATGATATTATGGACTTACACAGCTGTAGTTCGTCCAATTCTAACATACGGATCGATCGTATGGTGGCCAGCCCTAAGTAAAAAATATAATGTAGACAAACTGAAAAAGATTCAAAGAACAGCCAGCATAAATTCCACAGGTGCAATTTGATCTTGCCCAACGGATGCCTTTAGCGTTATTCTTAATCATTTGCCTCTAGTCCTTCACATGAAATACATGGTATCCTGCAATGCAACCAGGCTTAAAGAAGCAAGCTGTTGGGCAGAAAGACCCTATGGTCATGGACAAATTTTAAAACTGTTGCCAATAGATCTTCGCTCAGTCCATATTGACTACCAATACCCTTGTCTTGACTTTGATAAAAGTTTCAATGTGCTTTTTCCTATAAGAGACGAATGGAAAACGATAAGGTGACAAATGAATATGACACCACAATTTTCACTGACGGCTCAAAGATGGTTGATGGAGTTGGGGCGGCTGTTTACTCCGACAAACTTAAAATTAGTCAATCGTTCCGTCTGCCCGACGCTGCCAGCATATTTCAAGCTGAAGTGCTCGCTATTAAGGAAGCCTGTCTAATACTCAAACAAAAAACAATATCTAACCATAATATTCAAAATGTAGCCATTTGTATAGATAGCCAAGCTGCAATTGAAGCCATTAACAGCTGCCTGGTGTCTTCAAAGATAGTTCATCAATGCAGAGCAGAGCTCTCAGGTTTCAGTGATACTATAAAAATTTCTCCCGTAAGGGTCCCAGGCCATAGCGACATCCAAGGCAACGAGCGAGCAGATGATCTTGCTAGGCAAGGATCAGCCCTTTTCGTCTCTCAGGCGGAATCAGTAGATCTTCCACTGGGCTTCGTGAAGGGCAGAATATATGACCATTTCCTTTCAGAATCAACAAAGAGGTGGCAAGGTTTGGCAACCTGTAAAATAACTAGAAAGATATGGCCAACCTATGACAAAAACACATCGAATGATTTAATAAAACGAAACAGAATAGACACGGGCAGGATCGTTGCAATCGTCACTGGCCATTGGCCAAAAGGCGAACATGCAGCTAAACTGCTCATACCTTTCAAGAGCTACTGTCGTAGTTGTAGAAATCCTTTCATTTCCTCTGCTACTGCCCGGCCCTGGCTAGGTCTCGATTCCAGGCATTTTCTAGCCTATTTCTCGACAACCGAAACGTGCTGTCGAACAACAGCACCAGTTGGATTTACAAACCAAGCAATATCTCTGTTTCAACTTTCACCTTTGAAGTTTTAGGAACTTCCCTTTAGGAATGGCTATTCGGACTAGCACTTACTCTATTTTTGGCGATAGCATCAGAGCACTGATTTATACCTGGTAGGTATAAATTGCCTTTGAACGGGCATAGCTTCATATAGATCTAGTGTAAAGTTATTGGGCAGGCTCTCAGTCCAAATGGAACCACCTAGCACACAGTGTGAGCCAATTTTCTTCCTTTGGGACTGCGGGCACAGACCAAAAACGTGCTGTCGAACAACAGCACCAGTTGGGTCTTACAAACCAAGCAATATCTCTATTTCAACTTTCACCTTTGAAGTTTTAGGAACTTCCCTTTAGGAATGGCTATTCGGACTAGCACTTACTCTATTTTTGGCGATAGCATCAGAGCACTGATTTATACCTGGTAGGTATAAATTGCCTTTGAACGGGCATAGCTTCATATAGATCTAGTGTAAAGTTATTGGGCAGGCTCTCAGTCCAAATGGAACCACCTAGCACACAGTGTGAGCCAATTTTCTTCCTTTGGGACTGCGGGCACAGACCAAAAACTGTTCTCTTAGCTTTTCAAAGCACTCACCTACTCTCCATTTCAACTTTCACCTTTTAAGGTTCTGGAACTTCCCTTTAAGACTGGCTTTTCGGACTAGCACTTTCTCTATTTTTTGGCGAAAGCATCAAAACACGGATTTACACCTGGTAGGTGTGCCTTGCCTTTGAACGGGCCTAGCCTCATATAGATCTAGTGTAAAGTTAATTGGTCGACTCTCAGTCTAAATGAAACCACCCAGCACACAGTGTGAGCTAGGTTCTTCCCTCGGGACTGCGGGCACAGACCAAAAACTGATCCCCTTAGCTTAACAGTCACTTCCACTATATCACAAAAAATTAGGTCAAACGAGTTATGGTATCAAAACGGCGCTTTTCTGCGCTAATTGGGGTTCTTCGGAACAGTTGTTCTGCGAAACCGCCATCCTACCTACCTACCTACCTATGCTTGCATTCAATTGTTATTCTCTTTTTCTTTTTAAACAAGATTTTTAGAGTTGACTTCAACAGCGATTTATTTTCGTTTTCTATTAAAATTACCTAATTTGCAAATTCATTAATTGCCCTTTCAGGTATTGGGATTCTGTCATTGATATTTTCCTTAGTAGAATGTAAAGTGTCAATACTTTCGCATTCATCAATGTTATTTTTCATAGAAATGAAGTCAAGATTTACTGTCTGGTTGTCATTATATTCGTTTGCATGAAGTTCAATGCGGGACAATACATCGGCATTTTAAGTTGAGTTTACCTTTTTTGTATATTATTGAATAATCAAACTCTTTAAGCCCTAAGCGCCAACGGATCAATTTTGAATTAGGTTCTTTCAATGAAAAAAAAACAAGTTAATGGCTTGTGGTCACTTACGATTTGAAATTTTGTGCCATAGTGTTGTGGTAAAACCCAAAACAATAATAAAAAGTAAACAATAAACATTTATGAACTCAGTGCATATCAACCACATATGTTTATGTTGAGCAGTCGATCTTCAGCTGGGAAAGCATACGGACGCATTGACGACTTTCCCAGCATACATAATAAATTTCGGTAGTTCAAGTTGAATTAAAATCATTTTAAATATTAAGTGCTATAATTGCACAAGCAGCATCGGCAATTAACTTAAAAATTTTAAGCGGCGAGTTAGCCCAGTTGGTAGAGTGGCAGAGATCAGTCGTTCAGCAACCGTGGAAGAGTGCAGATCGTTGGCGGCTTTCACAGTGTAAATTTCAACTAGAGACGCGAGTGTGTTAAGTAGTTAATTCAACCTACCATTTTCAAGAGGCAAGTTAGCCTAGGTGGTAGAGTGGCAGACGACGGATCTGAACGGCGTGGGTTCGAGCCCCACTGTGGTCCCGGCTTTTTTTTAAATAATTTCTGAGAGAAGGTGACCAGAAATAGAGAGGACCTAGAAAGAGAGATGGGAAAAGCAACGGGGACATCGAAAGATGGTCCCCAACAACAAGGAAGGCAGTTGGAGCATCAGGTGATGTGTCATCCGATAGCCAAATAGCGGGGCCATCAGGCCAAGCTCAAAGAGCAACTGTAGCCCAAAAAGGAACAACAACAGCAGCAGCAGCAGCAGGACCAGTAAAGCCCAAAGTGGCAACAACAACAGCAACGAAAACTACAACAACATCGTCATTGGCACGTGCCGAGGTCGGAACAAGCAGCATGGCAACTGCAAAAACATCGAGCCCTATTAAAGGGAAAAATCCAGGACCGGCATGTGCCGAAGAACAAGATCCTCTGAAGAGAAGGCGCTATATTAGGTATAAACCAAACCTGGTAGTTAAAAAGCGTAAATCAGATGTGGAAGCAGCGCAGAAAATAGGAGGGCGCGGACGTTCAGCCAAGGCCTCGGCTCAGGCCAAAATACAGAGGCAGCTGGATAGCTCCTCCAACGACGATGACGACAACGGAAACAACGACAAGAACGTAGAAGGCGACGATGAAGCGGTGGTGGATGATATGCACGTCAAAGAGGCTGACGGAGCGATCGCCGCCGTCAATCCAAATGATAAGGACGCCAGTCTAACCGGCGAAGAAAACGCCGCTGACGATAATGCTGATGACATCTCCTACATGTCTGTGGAAGGAGAAGGACATTACGTCAGTGGCGAGGTAGTTGAGCTGTCCGACGAAGAAGAGGACCAGCAAATCGAGGCTTTAACGGAGCAGATCTCTTCGCTCATAGAGCTTGTTGAAGCGCTCAAGAAGAAGCAGGAGGCAAGACGGGAGAAGGAGCGCATAGTTGCTCTTGAGCAGCGCACCCGCCAACAAGCGCTCCAAGAGCAAGCTTCGCTACAACAGGAACAGGAACAGGAACAAAAACCACTCCCAGTCCAGCAGCAGCCACAGAAGCAGCAGTCAAAGAAGCAGCCAAAGAAACAGCTTCAAAAGCCACAACAACCGTCTCAGCAACCACAGCATCAGCCTCAGCAGCAGCAAGCAAAACAAAAACAACAACAACAACAACCACAACAGCAAAGTCAACAGACACAGAAGCAGCAACAGCAGCAGCAACAACAGCAACAGCAACAACCACAACAGCAACAACCACAACAGCAACAACCGCAGCAGTCACAACAGCAGCAGACCCAACAGCAGCCGATGCAACAGCAGCAGAGACAACAGCAGCAGTCACAACAACAACAGCAACAACAGCAACAGCCACAAGCAAAGAAAGGTAAGGTGCCACCTATTAATACTTATAAAATGCATATAAAAGACACTATTGAAATATGTAGGTCGGTCATAGGCAACAATTTTATAATTAAGCGGTTAAACGCAGACAGGCATTCCATTCAGTGCTCATCTTTAGAGCACTACAAAAAAGTGAAAGACCTTCTGTCTCAAACTAAAACAGAATATTATAGTTTCACCCCGAAGGAAGACAAGCTTCAAACAGTCCTCCTGAAGGGTATCGAATCCTCTACGGATCCGCAGGCGCTCTTAGCTGAGCTCCGTCAAGTGGTGAGCGACGATCTCGAGTTTATCGGGGTCAGACCGTTCACCACAGTTAAAGCCAGACGGGAGAAACGGAATTTACCATTTTTCCTAGTTCAACTCTCACCCCAAAGCAAATTGAGTGGTCTAAGGAATATAACAGTCCTGGATTACCAAGTTGTACGATGGGAAAAACTAAATAAGCAGAAAGACATGCTTCAGTGCATGAACTGCCAAGGGTTCGGACACGTTGCAGTTAACTGTGGTATGGACCCAGTCTGTGTTAAATGTGGAGATACCTACAAAACAGTGGAGTGTAAACTCGGGCAAGATAGGGTCACAGATATGACCCAGTTAAAATGTGCGCTCTGCCGAGGCTCCGGGCACCCCGCAAACTATCGGGGATGTCCGAAGTTTCAGGAGATAAGGCAAAACAAAGCCCAAAAGAAAACAGTTGAGGTGAGACGCCCCGAAGTACGCCAGAAAACAACTTCCGTCAATCCCGCAATTTCGTACGCCCAAATGGCGTCTGGAAGGGGAAACACGGTACAGCCTCAACCACAGGTAGCCAAACAGGTCCAAGTGCCTACGGCTCCTGTGCCAGAGGCAGAGCTGATGCAGGTGATGCTGACCATTCATGGTCAGTTAACCGACGTGCAAAAACAGATCAGGGAGCAGGCGGCTAGGGTGGATTACCTCTACTCTATTCTGCCGGCAACGCGAAATGGTTAAAGGCGCGCTGCCTGAGCGACCCTTTAAGATCCTAGCTGTGAATGTGAATTCGCTGATTAGGACCGAACGTAGAGCAAACCTCTTTCATTTGCTGCAAGACCAAAGTCCTGATGTGTTTATGGCTAGCAAAACTAAGCTAAACCAGAAACACAAACTGACTAATAAAAATTACAATATCGTAAGAAGGGATCGGCCCAACTCCTATCAAGGGGGTGGGGTCGCAATCTTCATACGAAAGGGCATTAAACATAAAGTTATATATAATAGTGAAGTGCGAAGATTCGGGTTGCTAGAAACCTGCATCGTTTGCATTCCTCTCCAGCAGGGGAAAAGAATATACGCAATCGCGGTGTACGCACCTGACGCACCTCAGCAAGCTAATTTTATCGCAGAGCTCGAAAAACTTTTCGAATGCTTAAGACTGAACTTGGATGAGAATTATTATCTCATGGCAGGGGACTTAAACGCCAAACATGTAGATTGGGGAAACCAAATACAAAATCCTAGAGGGAACCATCTTTTTAATTGGATGGGTCGATACAGTGTTGAGTGTAGGATCGACCTTCTGGCTACAGATAGACCGTTATTTCCGAGAAGTGGTAGTTTTCTGGATCTTTTACTGCTTGACTCACGACTAGTTATAACTGACGCAACAAATCAACAGACAAGAAACTGTTTACGAACGATTGAATACGACAGTGATCACTGCGGACTTGCCACCGTAATACAGCTTCCGAGCGAACTTGTGGAATTGGAGGAGTATGTGCCTGTGCACTCTTACAATTTCAGTAAGACGCGCTGGCCACGCTTCTCCAACGCCTTGGCAAGAGAAATACGTTCCGATGACATTTCTCCACCGAATGACAGAAACCTGACGAACCTCGAGATCGACGAGTTTCTGACTCAAATGGATACGACTATAAAACGAACAATGGACAAAACAATCCCAAAATATAAGGAACAAGACCCTACTGGTTTATACAAGAACGCGACAATCGACGCACTACACCGACAAAAAAGTGGACTGCTGACTAGGTTGAAACTTCTTTACAGACGTTTCACGGACACACGTGATCTGGAGATTAGGACATTGAAGTCGTCGATCAATTACGTTCTGATTAGACAAAATAGAAATGATCAAAACGATCTTCCATGTCTTAAACTCCAGAGGACAACAGATAACGAAGACGTACTAACGATTGCGGGAATTGATCCGGAAGATGCCGTTTTCGATGAGAATTTTTATGTGATAGAAGATCCTCAGGAAAAGGTAGAAGCTGTAGGGGCTGCTTTCCAGCAAGTGTATAAGGTGAATGCTAGCACTCGTCCGAATCATGACCTGGAGAACAGAGCCTTACTGCACAACTTCTACCTTGGAAATAACATAACGCAATGGCGATCTGAGAATACTGGTTTCACCGGGTTCAATGACGAAAACTTGGCAAACGCCACCATCGCCGAGCGAAATGGACCCAGTTCATTGTTAATTTCGAAGGTAGAACTTCAGTTAATTTTTCAAACATTAAAGAAAAAGAAATCTGCGGGGGTCGATGGTATACCCAACATTGTGTTACGACATCTCCCTGAGGAAGCAATAGACATTTATACCACATTGTTCAACAACGCATTGAATAATGCATATTATCCAGTGAGTTGGAAAACAGCTGTGGTCCATTCTCTCCCCAAAAAGGGAAAGGACAGCTCCAATCCGGCAAATCTTCGGTCGATAAGTCTTCTTCCAAGTATCAGTAAGGTATTCGAAAAGATTCTCAATAGAGCTCTGTTCAAGTGGGCTGAGGACAAGAATATTATTCCAGACAATCAGTTTGGCTTTAAGGCGGGACATGACACTATTCATGCCGCGTCTAAATTAGTTTCTGATGTTCAATGGAACAAAGCGAAAAAACAATGCACAGGTGCCATTCTTGTTGATTTAGAGAAGGCTTTCGACACCGTATGGTTAGAGGGTCTTTATCTGAAATTAACCAGATTTGGCATAAGTAAACCACTGTTGTATATGCTTCATGACATGCTCAATGGTAGAAAGTTTGTTGTCAAAAGTGGCAATGTAACTTCCACCACAACTTTTGATATTAAAAACGGTCTACAGCAAGGAGCTGTGAACTCGCCGATTCTTTTTAGTATTTACACCAGCGATCTGATAGGTAGTCTCACTCATGCGATTGCGTATGCCGATGACCTTGTAGCGTAAAGGACGGGTCCAAAAGTTGAAGTCATCAGAATTCTCTTGCAGCGTGACTTCGACAAGATTCAGCGATATTGTGATGACTGGAAGTTAAAAATTAACTTTCAGAGATCAGAAACTATCCTGTTAAGAACCCATTTGTCTAAGGCTTCTAGGGATACAAGAAAGAACTGGAGAAATCTAGTGATCGTTGGACCAAGTGGACATCCACTGGCGAGTAAACATATAGTAAAGTACCTTGGTATCTGGCTAGATCAGTATCTATATTTCAATCGACATATAGATGCTGCTCTGGCCAGAGCTAGGGGAGCGTTTGCTCTGACAAGACGGTTGTTTTATAGCAGCCGCCTTGAAAACAGGGTGAAGGTGATTTGCTACATGGCCCTCATCCGGCCGATGATTGCCTATGGGTGCCCTGTGTGGTTTAACGTTGCCCCATCTCAAATGGAAAAGATTTGGGTGTTTGAGAGGCAGTGTCTTAGGACCTGTCTTGGATTACACAGAACACCAGAGTCGGAGTACAAACATTATTATGCCAACGAGGTCTTATACAACGGGGCCAATATAAACAGGATAGATAAATTTTTAAATAAGCTGATTCGGGGTCACATTGCAAGAGCGATGACCTCAGCCAATGGACTTATTTTCGGGGCTTATTACCCCAACGAAGAATATAGTGAGAGCGTTTGTCTTAACGGTTTCATCCCGTCCGAGACATTCTTCTATTTAGACAGTCGGGGGCTGATACAGGATAGATTGGCGGTTCCGTTAATCTACCACGTCGGCCGTAGAACTGTGGATCGGCGAATCCTGTATGGTCGAAACGTCGGCTCTGGGAACGGAGCAGAGCGTCTGCGGTTCAGTAGAGCTGTGCCCCTTCGGGACAAAAGGGACTTTTATAAGCAAGTTCAAACATACTGGTGGTTTGGTGACCACCTTGATATTGATGGTTAGTCAAAGTTGTTGCCTTGGTCGACCTACGTATTTTTAAGTATAATAGGTATATTTTATGTAGGACAGCATCTGTTGGTGTGTATGTGCATTTGGCGCTGTTTAATATGTATATATATTAATACATACATATTTCTTAGTGTGTGTGCATATATGCATTGGCTGCTGCGCCAAAAAAAAAAAAAAAAAAAAAAGAGTGGCAGAGAGCGGATCCCACGAGCGTGGGTTCGATTCTCACCCGGGCCAAGGCTTTTTTTTAAATAATTTTTGGGACGAAATAATTAAAAATCGTCACCAACGGCAAAATCAGATGGTGCAAATACGGGGACATCGAAAGATGGTCCCCCAACAAAAATCAAAGCAACAGCTGGCACTTTAGATGATGCAACAGCCGATATAGAGGGTTCATCGAAAGATATAGCCACCACGGCCCCAAAGAAAAGGAAAAAGACAAGGAAGAATCAGAATGAAGATGCAAAGCGCTATTCCCAAGCAACTACAGCTGAGCTGCCAGCTGAAGGGAGGGAAATGACGAGCATAGCTAAGGCAACTGCAGCAGACAAAATCCATCAACAATTGGAAAAAAAAGTGTCCGACACCGCCGATGAGATGGAATATATATCGGATGGTGGTGAAGGGCACTTCACAGGAGACAGCAAGTTGCTTGACCTGACGTCAGCAGCTCAATCATCAGACTCCGAAAAGGAAGAGAGAGCTGAGGAGGACGAAATACATTCCCTCACAGAGCAAATAACGCGCCTTTCTGAAATGGTTCAAGCTCTAAAACAAAAACAAGAGGCGCGTAGAGAAAAAGAGAACCTTGATGCTGTTGAGCGCAAAAAGATAAAGGTCCTAGAGGAGGCTGACAAAGCAGCACAACAGCGGGCGAAAAAAAATGCCATGCAAATAAAATCGCGGCAGACACTTCAACAGCAAAGGATAAGGCAACAACTAGAGCCACAGCCATCACAACCACAAAAGCAACAACAAGAAACACAACAGCAACAACAAACATGCAAACAACAAGCAGAACAACAACAATCACAGCAGCAGCAGCAGCAACAACAAACACAACAGATGTCCCAGCAACAACAGAGGACGAACCAACAGCAGCAGAACCAACAGCGGCCGAATCATCAGCAGCAGTCACAAACCAACAAAAATAAAAAAGAAAAAGTGCCACCAATCAACACCTACAAAATGGAGCTACAGGATACAATAAATCAGTGTAAGTCAGCCATAGGCAATAATTTTACAATTAAAAGATTAAGCGCAGATAGGCATGCTATACACTGCTTCACAGTTGAACAGCATAAAAAAATAAGAAGTCTTCTTAAAGATTCAACCACAGAATTTTTTAGCTTTACGCCAAAAGAAGACAAACTCCAAACGGTCCTCTTGAAGGGCATAGATTCCTCAACGGAACCACAGGCACTCTTGGCTGAGCTCCGCAAAATGGCGAACGACGATCTCGACTTTATCGGAGTCAAGCCATTTACCACAGTAAAGGCCAGACGGGAGATGCGGAAACTACCGTTCTTCCTGGTCCAGCTCTCACCCGTATTTCCGTCCTAGACTACCAGGTTGTAACTTGGGATAAATTAAAAAGGTGCGGTGACATGCTTCAATGCATGCGCTGCCAAAGGTTCTGCCACGCCGCAGCGAACTGCGAAATGATGTCACGATGCGTAAAGTGTGGAGAGAACCACAAGTCAGGGGAATGCAAACTAGGGCAGGAAGGGGTTATCGACAGAACCCAGCTTAAATGTGTACTTTGTCATAGCGGAGGACACCCTGTTAACTATCGGGGATGTCCAAAGTTTCAGGACATGAAAAAAAAACAAAATAGTCTCAAAACAAATAGTAGAGGAGAAAAGGCCACCAGCTCGTCCTCTCCCAACGCCCGTCAACCCCCAGGTCCCCGTGCCTAAGGCGCCGGCGAAAGAGGCGGATCTAATGACTGTGCTGCTGGCCATTCAGGGTCAGTTAACAGGTCTTCAAAAAGAGATCCGGGAGCAGGCAAATAGAGTGGATCATCTCTACTCTATTCTGCCGAGCTTAACGCTTTACGGTTAAAGGCGCGCTGCCAGATAGACCCTTAAAAGTCCTCGCTGTGAATGTAAATTCACTGATTAGGACCGAACGAAGAGCAAATCTCTTTCACCTCTTGCAAGATCAAAGTCCTGATGTGTAAGCTAAATCAGAAGCACAAACTGACTCATAATAACTACAATATCGTAAGAAGTGACCGGCCAAACTCCTCACAAGGGGGTGGGGTCGCAATCTTTGTACGAAAGAGCATTAGTCATAAAGGAATTTATAAGAATGAAGTGCGCAGGTTCGGGTTGCTAGAAGCCTGCATCATATGCATTCCTCTCCACCAGGGGAAACGAATGTATGTAATCGCGGTGTACGCACCAGAAGCACCTCAGCCAGCTAATTTTACAGCAGTACTCGAAAAACTTTTTGAATGCCTTAGATTGAATTTGGAGGAGAACTTTTATCTCATGGCCGGTGATTGGAACGCCAAACATGAAGATTGGGGAAATCAAATACAAAATCCTAGAGGGAACCATCTATTTAATTGGATGGGTCGGTACAATATTGAGTATAGAATCGATCTTTTTGCTACAGATAGGCCGTCGTTTCCAAGAAGTGGTGCATTTCTGGACCTACTGCTAATTGACTCAAGACTGACAATTACTGATACAGTGACTCAAGGTACAAAAAACTGTTTACAAACGATTGACTACGACAGTGACCACAACGGACTTTTTGCTGTGATTCAACTTCCAAACGAACTCGTGGAGTTAGAGGACTATGTGCCTGAGCATACTTACAACTACAGTAAAATGCGATGGTCACGCTTTTCCAACACCTTGACAAGAGAATTACGTTTAAAAAACATATCTCCACCTAATGACAGAAATTTAACAAACGACGAGATCGACAGATAACTACTACAAATGGACGAGACCATAAAACAAACAATGAGTACGACTATTCCACGTTACAAAGAACAAGAGGCAACTGCAGAGTACCAAAACGCGACAATTGACGCACTACACAGACAAAAAAGTGGACTGCTTACAAGACTAAAACTTTTGTACGGAGATTGGGACTCTGAAGTCTTCGATTTAAAACATCAATCAACTGATAAAGCAGAATTATAGGTTGACTATTAATTCCTATTGGAATAACAGAATTCTGGCTATTAACTATAGTGACCCAAGTATGTTTCCTAAAATTAATAAAATTTTCAGACGGAAAGATCAAAATGACCTTCCGTGTCTCAAGCTTCAGAAAACGATTGAAAACGAAAACTTACTTTTGAACGCAGGCATAGATCCAGGGGATGCCGTTTTTAATGACGATTTCTTCATTATCGAGGATCCTAAGGAGAAAGTGGAGGCTTTGGGGGCTGCTTTTCAGCAAGTGTATAAGGTGAATACCAGTATTCGCCCAAATCATGAACTGGAAAGCAGAGCCCTGCTTCACCACTTCGACCTTCGAAATGATATAACGCAATGGCGATCCGAGAACCGCTCTTTTTTGGGGTTCAATGAAGAACACTTGGCAAACGCCATCATCGCCGGGCGAAACGGGTCTGATTCCCTGTTAATTTCGAAGCTAGAACTTCAGATCATTTTCGATTCATTGAAGAAAAAGAAGTCGGCAGGAGTAGATGGTATATCCAATATTGTACTACGACATCTACCTCAGGATGCAGTCGACATTTACACCACATTGTTTAACAACGCACTGAATAATGCATATTATCAAGTGCGTTGGAAGACAGCAGTGGTACATCCTCTCTCTAAAAAGGGGAAGGATAACTCCAATCCGGCAAATCTACGGTCGATAAGTCTCCTTCCGAGTATAAGTAAGGTATTCGAAAAAGTTCTCAATAGGGCTTTGTTCAAATGGGCTGAGGACAAAAATATTTTTCCTGATAAACAGTTCGGCTTTAAGGCAGGACACGATACCATTCATGCCACGTCTAAGCTTGTTTCTGAAATTCAATGGAACAATGCGAAAAAACAGTGCACGGGTGCCTGTCTGGTTGATTTGGAGAAAGCTTTCGACACCGTATGGTTAGAAGGTCTGTATCTAAAGCTGACCAGACTTGGTATTAGTAAATCATTATTGTATTTACGGTTGAAAGTTTGTTGTCAAGTGTGGCAGTGTAACGTCTACCAAAATATTTGAAATAAAAAAATGGTCTGCAGCAGGGAGCGGTTAACTCGCCGATTCTTTTCAACATTTACACTAGCGATCTTATAAGTAGTTCACTTCTTGTTTAGCTTTCAATCGCGACGGTCGTTTCTTATACCTACATCGTAATATTCCTAATCATGCAAAATTGTTTTATTTGTAATAAAGTCGAATCCATCGATTCAATTTCGTGTGGTATTTGCAATTCATTGGTGCATTTAGCCTAAGCTAAAATAAACAAATCTGAATTTAACATTCTTAAATCTAATAAAAATATCTGTTTTAAATGCAAAAAGTGTTATTCAAACAGTTTATCTAAACAACTTATGGATTTGGAGACACTCGTTGTTAATTTAAATCATAACATAAGTGTTCTTAAAATTGACTTCCCTAATTTATTCCTATTTAATAATGCTAACAATATTAACAATGATAACAATAATAGTGAAGTGCATAATATTGATGAAGGAATAATAACGCGAAGCAAAATTAAAAATAGAGAATAGGTCACTGAACTTTCTATAAACATATCAAAAAAAATGAACTCCCCTGCTACCATTAGTAAAACCAGTGCACTTAATTTGCCTTCTATTGCTAATACCAACGGTGCTAACTTGCTTTCTTTTTCTCCCAATTGTATGCCCTTTCATCCGCCCGTAAATTCATCGACGCATTCTAACATCGTATATTGCCATAATATAGCAGCCGCTGCCCCCTCACTTGCATCTAGCGCTTTAACAATGTCTGCGAGCTCAGACAATGACAAAAGCCTTAGCAGCAGTAAATCAATTATGAACACCAATGATGATCTCTCTCATAATATTATCGTGGATGATAATAGAAATGATGACGAATTATGCTGTGCTTCTACATCTGGGATAGGTTTTACCGCTGCAACAGGTCATTGTACCTCCGTCGATTTATTTGATCAAGAAGGAAAAAATAAAGTGAACAAAAACAAAACCTCAACAAGTGACGATGACGTCGTAAATGTTGTTGCATTGAGTGATTGCCGCTTTGATAGAGAGGGAAATGTAAAAACACAAACTAATACTGATGACGTCTCATCTAGTGAGCAAAATATTGCTGAATTTAATGCCAACGGGAGTGAAGGAGATGCTGTGGACAAAGTTATCTCAATTATGAATGAAGCAGATGACCTAGACAAGCCTTTGATTATTATTTCTCAACCAGAACCTACAGTAGCGACAAAAAGTAATGCTGAAAATAAAAATACAAATTTAATTTCAAATAGTAAAATTGTTATGGCTCAGAGGCAATCTAGACAAAAAATAAATAATAATCGGGAACTTGTTGGGACAGGTTGTAGCTCACTTTCTGCACTAACTTCATCTAAATGGCTTCATTTTACGAAATTCAATGTCAATACACATCCTGATAATATTATTAATCACATCGCAGCCAGTTCTAATTTACCTTCGATTGCGTTTAAGTGCTTTACATTCATATCAAAAGGAATTTCTCCTTCTGAAATAAAGTACATTAACTTTAAATTGAGTGTTCCTTCTGAAAATTATGAACTTTTCATGAGTGATGCTTCATTATGGCCTTGGGGTGTTAAAGTAAAGCCATTTATTAACAATCCAAAAAACGACAGAGATCCCCAACCAGGTCGATTAACATAACATCTTATGCTGATACCGAATCAAAAATTCCTGCTGCTGCTGCCGATTTGCCGAAGACACCATCAAATAGTTTTGAAAATATATCATTTTATTATCAAAATGTTGGTGGGTTAAGGACAAGGTTAGATCATATTTTGGTTTCATTTTCATCTTACATGTATGATATCATTATATTAACAGAAACATGGTTAACTGATAATCATTTAAGTTCCGAATGTTTCTCAAATTATTATACGATTTTTAGAAAAGATAGATCTCAATTATTGACAGGGATGGAAAGAGGTGGTGGAGTTTTGGTGGCCATTCGTTCTTCATTGGCTTGTAGTTTAATAAGCTTGGCATCAAACTCTTCAAACTCAGACCTGGATGTTGATCAAATTATAATTTGCGTGAAAATAGGTAATTCAGAGTTATTTGTATCTGCTAGTTATATTCCTCCAAGAAGTTTTATTGATTTATATAATCTGCATTTAAATAATTTGAAGTCTATATTGGAAAATCTTAAAAGTTCGCAACACATTCTTTTTGCTGGAGATTTTAACCTTTGTAACATTGAATGGATGTTGGACTTACCAGATAAATGTTTAGTACCGTTTAACGTTTCAACAGAAATTGATATTTTTGTTATTGATTTCTTGAGTAAGTATAACTTATTTCAAATTAACTCTAATAGTAATGATCTTAATCGTATACTTGACCTGGTATTTGTTGACGACGAGTTTTCTGTTTGTCTTGATAAGTCCAATTTACCAGTCATTGAAAATTCTATACACCATATTGCAATTGATGGAATTATTTGTTTTTATCATTATGTTAAAAAAGAAGTATGTAAACATAAAACTATTTATGACTTTCGAAAAGCTGACTATGATGCAATGGTTGATTATTTGTTATCTGTTTCGTGGTTAGATATTTTTGCATTTTCTGATTTGAAGATTACTTTCTCGTCTTTCGTAACCATTTTAAAAGGCACAATTGACTTATTTGTACCTAAAAAAATCTTAAAATTTAATTCTAGTCCTGCTTGGTATAACAAGAGATTGAATAATCTTAAAAATAAAAAAAATAAGGCTTACAAATTGTTTAAAAATAATAAATGTAATCAGCAACTGCACATAAATTATTTAAATCGTCAACGTGAGTTCGATTGTTTGAACAAATTTATGTATCGGAACCACCTGCTATCGGTTGAGAGTGACATAAAATCAAATAGTAACCGTTTCTGGAATTTTATTAGCTCTAAGCGTAAATCGATAGGATTTCCTAGTAGTATGAGTTACCTCGATTCAACGGCTAGTGAGGTACCTGTAATATGCAATTTGTTTGCAAAATATTTCCAATCTGTTTATTCCTTGGATGCTCCTTCTATTCAGGAGATGCCCTCTGTTGATAGAATTGTTGACATGGGCTTGCTTGTACTTAGTGTCATTGAAATAGAAGAAGCGCTATCCACATTGGATGCTGGTAAGAGTGAAGGGGATGACGGGATTCCTGCTATTCTTTTAAAAAATTGTGCTATTGCATTGGCTGAACCATTATGCAAAATTTTTAATCTTTCTCTTTCAGAGGGCCAATTTCTGGACGAATGGAAAATTTCATTTTTGTCTCCTATTTTTGAATCGGGGCAAAAGCATCTCATTAATAACTATAGGCCAATATGTAAAATTTCAGCTATACCGAAAGTGTTTGAGAAATTTGTTTGTAATAAGCTAACACAATTGGTTCGGGACCACATATCAGTTTCTCAACATGGTTTTGTGGCGGGAAAATCAACCGCCACTAACTTAGTTTTAATGACCAATGTCATTATATCAAATATGGGAAACAAGGTGGCAAACGGATATCATTTTAACAGATTTCGCGAAAGCATTCGATAGAATAAATCATCATGTTTTACTTCATAAATTGTTTTCTCTAGGCATTCACTCTTATTTACTAAAGTGGTTAAAATCATATTTAACGGGCAGATTTCAAATAGTAAAGATTCATAATTCATTCTCCGATAAAATTTCTGTTCCGTCATGAGTCCCGCAAGGAAGTCATTTAGGGCCATTATTGTTTTTATTATTTGTAAATGATATACCTGGTATCTTCAAAAGTTCAGATTGTCTTCTTTTTGCGGACGATCTAAAGCTATTTCGTAAAATTGGCTGTGAATCGGATTGTGTTCTTCTTCTAGAAGATTTGATGAGACTTGATTGGTGGTGTCAACGGAATGACCTTCTTCTTAACATTTCTTAGTGTCAAGTATTATCGTGTTTTCGAGTTCATAGTCCAATTTTGTTCGATTATGACATCAACAATATCAAACTAGAGCGTGTTAGAAGGAAAAAAGATTTAGGAGTATTTTTAGATACAAACTTGTCATTTTTACCCCACTACGATTATATGATAAACAAAGCCAACCAAATGCTTAGTGTTATCAAAAGAAACACCAGAGAATTTTTGGATCCTTATACATTAAAATCTTTATATAATTCTCTAGTAAGGTCAGTTCTAGAGTATTGTAGCATAGTTTGGAACCCGTATTACCAAAACTCAATGGATAGGATTGAAAAAGCTCAAAAAAATTTTACTAGGTATGGTTTCTTCAAATTAAATTGGAGGATTCCAAGGCCTTCATATAGCAGTAGATGTTTACTATTTGGCATGCAATCTCTCAAACATCGCAGAGTGTACTATTCAGTCATGTTTATTAGAGACATTTTAACATTTCATATTGATTGTCCTCCTTTTCTAACACTAGTTACTGGAGGTAACTGTGTGGTTCAACGTTGCACCATCTCAAATGGAAAAGATTCGGGTATTTTAGAGGCAGTGTCTTAGACACTGCCTTGGATTGCACAGAATACCAGAGTCGGAGTACATAAAATATTATTCCAACGAGGTTCTATACAACAGGGCTAACATAAACAGAATAGATAATTTTTTAATCAAGCTGATTCGGGGTCATATTGCAAGAGCGATGACTTCAACTAATGGCTTGATTTTTGGGGCTTACTACCCCAAAGATGAATACTACGAAAGTGTGTGTCTAAGCGGATTTATCCCACCCGACGCTTTCCTCTTTTTAGACAGTCGAGGGCTGATACAAGATAGTTCGGCGGTACCGCTGATCTACCACGTCGGCCGAAAAACTGTGGATAGGCGACTCCTTTATGGTCGTGACGTCGTCGCAGAAAGCGGAGCAGAGCGCCTTCGGTTCAGTAGGGCTGTGTCCGAAAGGGACCAGATAGATAGATTGGACCAAAATCGCCAGTTCTGGTGGTTGAATGATGTGTAAAAAACTAATAAAATTTAAAAAATAAATAATAATAAAAGTTGACTTATTCAGTTTATTGCCTTGGTTTGACTTGCGCAGGTTTAGGCGTGTCCTTGGCTTTAAAAGTAGGCTAGGTTAGTAGAAAACAATTATGGTGGCACTAAAAAGAAAAAAAAAAACGGTTGCTGTGGCTGTTCTAGTCCTAAGTTATTTTAAGTAGTTTTAAGTGTAGTTTTAAGTTTTATAAAAAATAAAAATGATAGATATAATAAGTTTTTTAACAATTTTCTTATTTTTAAGTAATAAATGAATTTCGATAGTATTTAAGCTAGGTACGCCGAAAGGCAATAATTTTAAGTTGGTTATGGTATAATTTAGAGCGCTCGCATAGGGCCAGTAAGTTAGTTGAGTTAATATGTAAGCTAGTTGTTAAGGTTGTTGTCTAGCAAGTAAGTAGTTATAAGAAAATTGAAATATAAAAACTTAACATACAAAAAAAAAAAAAAAAAATGTTTATGTTGAGAATGGTCAGCCGTGACCAAGCGATACCATCGGGTGTTGACCTGATCGTGTGCGATACCATCGGGTGTTGACCTGATCGTGTTACACATTATCATAGTGGGTCGCTATGCACCAAGTGCATTACAATATTTGTTTTTTGTTTATGACTGCACTTACATATATGCTTCACATTGACTCAGAAATTGGAATGCCTTTAAGGAAATGCAACGAAGGTTTATTTTGCAAATAGACATTTAATTATGTCATGTGAAGAGGTATGTTTGTGGGTCATAGGCAAAAGTCAATTCATATTCCAAGAGTGTGATAAATATATATTGAAAGATTTATGAAATTTTGTTAAATTATTTTAAGTATAAATAGGAAAGATTTTTAAGAATAAAAGCAGTCTAGTTTTATAATTACATAGAACACGACTCATTTTTATTTTGCGGCTGGAGAGCTCAGGTAAAACTCAATACAAATCGTGCATTTTAATGCTCGGACAGATAAGCGGCTCTTGTAGCTAAGAAAAACATAGATATGTGTAAAGGACAAACCCTTACATGGCGATCCTGCAACTCGAACCTAAATACAATTGACGATACAAGCAAAATCATCTACGAAAACGTAAATTTCGTTCTCCAAAGACAACCATAGAAGATATTAACGCAATTTTTAAGAAGTGGGAAGAACTCACGGAATACCAGCCATTGATGTCTGCACCACAAGAAGCAGTGCCCGTATACATACCAACACCGAAAGAAGCTGGACCGAAGCCATTGACGATAGAGCAATACAAACAAAGGCAGATAAAACAAAAAACAGAGAAACCTAAAAATAAGAAGCGAGGCGGAAGAAAAAGACAGTTCCAGCGAAAGTGTGCTGATCTGCAAAGAACAGTCAACATTGCACAAGGTGCTCTAAAAAAAGAGTTATTAGAACAACTACAAACCTTAAAAAACCAGGGGTGGAAGAATTTTGCCAACTAACAGCATGGGTGGAAAAACTTCGAAGGAAGAAATAATAAACAATAACGTAGCTGCAGCAGCATCAGCAACAAATACAAAATCAGCATCATTATTTTCAGACAAGATAGCATACGTTAATTGTTTCCTTCTGATAGTTATATTATTATGATATGTAAATTAAACTCATACTATAAGAATTATCTAAGAAAACACGCTCTTAAATCACTAAATGTTTAAAATCAAATAAATAGCTATACATAAAAATTCATGGAGTTCAATATATTAGAAAATATTTTAAAAAATTTAAAAAAATCACCTAACAGAACTTACTCCACAGACTATATACAACAAATTAACTTACAAATAGACACTGTATGGTCAGAAGTAACCAAAACAGCAGACTTAACCGACATACAAGACTTAAAAATCAAATTTGACAAGTTAGTAGAACAAATTCAAAATTTTTTAAAGCATAAAGAGGAGGAAAGTACTTACAAAGAAATTGAAATCAACGACAAAATGCCGAATTTTGATATAGTAACTGCTATTAAAGTTATCCCTGAATTCCAAGGTGACTTTAAAGATCTTAATAATTTTTTGGGTTTAATTGAGTTTTACTCCAATACTATTAATGATGATGTACAAAAGGCACTTTTAGTAGAATTCATTTTGGCCACCAAACTCTCAGAAAAAGTTAAAAATAAAATTCAAACTGAGAAAATACCAACAAACTTAAATGATTTCAAAAATATTTTAAGATCTGTATATAAATCTAACAAAACTGCGTCTAGATTGCATAATGATATTGCAAAATGCTATCAAGGCAATCAAACAATTCAGATATTTGCTTCACGCATAGAATCATTACTTGCTTCATTGAATGAGCTACAAATCTCTGAGCAAGGGGCTGAACACAGAGAACTTATAGTAAAATTGAATGATCAGATTGGAATGACAGCCTTTAAAAATGGTTTATCAGAACCATATAAGTCATTAGTAATGGCTGCAAGACCAACCAAGCTTGCAGAAGCAGTCCAAATTGCTTTAGAAGTTAGTCCTCAACATTCTAACAACATAATATTTTTCAATAGGGAACAAAGAGGTAGAAATAATTTCAGAGGTAATTATAATAGAAGATTGAATGATTTCAATAGTGATAGACATCAACATCATGGAAATCAATATAATAATAACAATAGATATGAGAATCAGAATATAAGTTATAATAACAACAGAGGAGGATATAATAACCAAAATTCACAAGGAAATAATAACAGGCAACATTTTCAGGGAAACGGGTACGTCCCCGGCCGACAAAACCCGGGGCACACATCCAGAAGAAGATAATTTATATAAGGAATTCAGACAAAAATACAAATTTTATAAAATTAAAAATAAAAGGCAGAAATCAACCTATAAGTCTATTAATAGATACAGGAGCCGATATTTCAATAATTAAGAATAGCATAGTCAATAGTAATTATAACATGGAATATGGTCACAATTGTCAGATAAATGGGATAGCTAAAGAATACATAATAACTACAGGAATCACTAAACTAGATCTATGTTTTGAAGATAAAAATGTTGAACAAAAATTTAGTGTAATAGATAATAAAATAAATTTAACCACTGATGGAATATTAGGTAGAGACTTTTTAATGAAGCATAATTATTAAATTGCCGAATTCTCTCATGGCTTTGTAAAGTTCTACCCTGGCTATGCTATCATAGGCGGCCTTAAAGTCTATAAACAGGTGGTATGTTGGGATGTTAAATTCTAGACATTTTTTCATCGCCTGCCTAAGGGTAAGGATCTCCTTTCTTATGTATGGGGCATATTATACCTTTTCGCCAGTCTTCTGGCATTTCTTCATGCTCCCACACGTGCACTATAATATCATGAATTGCCTGACGTAGAGCTGGCCCACCGTGTTGAAATAATTCGGCTGGTATACCATCAGCTCCCGGGGCTTTGTTTTTCTTTAGCCGGTCTATAGCCTTCTCAACCTCTTCTATGCTTGGTGACGGCAACATAGGGTATTCGTCTTGAAGCAGTGGAGCCTCCACTTCTGCAGTGAGTTGACCATTTAGCAATTCATTAAAGTACACTTCCCATCGCTCCAGTATGCTTTGTGGATCGGTGATCAGATTTCCCTCTCCGTCCTTGCAGTATGTGCAGCGTGGTGTGTACTGCGTCATGTTTCGGACGGATTGGTAGAACTTCCGCGCCTGGTGCGGACCTCGCTCTCGGCTTTTTTCTATTTCACAGATTAAGTTCTTCTCCCAGGCTGATTTTTTTTGTCTGTGAAGCCGTTTTTCTATTCTTCTGAGCTCTTTATATTCTTCTTCGCGTGCCCGCGTTCTATAAGATTGTTGCATTGCTCGGTACGCAACATTCTTACGTTCAGTCGCTAGCTTGCATTCATCATCAAACCAGTCGTTCCGATTTCTACGACTGCTACCTAAGATGGAGTTGGCAGTACTAATGACAGTATTCTTAAGGCGTGTCCACTTCTCATCTACGCCCAGCATACTGGCTCCAGGACTTACTCTCCCTAAATCAAGCGATTCTAGGGCGAGTCCTAACGCATTACCAAAGGTGTTACTGGCATTTTCATTTCGCAGGGCAGCCGTGTTGATTCGAACTTGATCGGCGGATGCAATACGTCTTCGCAAGGCAATCCGCCCTCGGAAGACCATACCAACAAGATAGTGATCCGAGTCGATATTGGCGCCTCGGTACGTTCGTACCGTCATCAAGTTCGAGTAGTGGCGACGGTCTATCAACACGTGGTCTATTTGGTTACGAGTGACTCCATCAGGTGATACCCAGGTGGCTTTGTAGATATCTTTTCGCGGGAACCTGGTACTCGCAACGAACATGTTTTTCGATGCTGCCAATTCTAAGACTCGAAGTCCATTGTCATTAGTGTTCTCATGCAAACTATGGGCGCCTGCGTTGCGTAATGCCTGAATACCGGCTCCCGACCTATTTTTGCGTTCAAATCCCCAAGGATGATTTTTACGTCATATCTTGGACAGGCATTGAGGGTCCTCTCGACTTGTTCGTAGTAAGTCTCTTTTTCTTCGTCTGAGGACTCCTCCGTAGGTCCGTGAACGTTAATGAGGCTAATGTTCGTAAATTTGCTTCGCACGCGAAGGGTGCATAGCCTTTCGCTTATAGCGTTAAAGCCAATGATGGTAGACTTCATTTTTTCGCTGACTAGGAAGCCTACCCCGAGCACATGGTGTTTTGTATGACAGCTGTAGTATACGTCATATTCTTTCTTTTGTAAAACACCATTCCCTGTCCATCTGATTTCTTGTAGTGCTGTTATGTCAGCTGTTTATTTTGACAGGGCATCGGCTAGCTGCTGAGCAGCTCGAGCTCTATAGAGCGATCGTACGTTCCATAAGAAAATTCGTAAATCGTTTTGCCGTTTTCGTTGCGTTGGTTGTCGTCGTGAGATCAGTCCGTTTCCGAGGCTTGTTGTCGGGTTCGTAATTCTAAATCTTACGGAACAGGGAATTGACCTGTTGCCAACCTGAGGAACCAGCCTTATCATATTAGCCAAACCTTTTTTAAAAGGCTTGTTACTAGCGGCCGCCGCAAAGAGGCTATGATCACACTTCCACCAGTCCCGAATAATTACGGCACGTGCATGTTTTCGTATGCTACATGTTATTCCCCCTATTCGTCTGATGGCTGACCGCCCAAATGATAAATATAAATTTAAAAGAAGATAGTATAATATATGGAAAAGAAATTAAGAAAGGGATTTGTTTAGCAAACACAATTATTCCAAAAGAAGGAAATAAGAATATAAAAATACTTAATACAACAGAGAATGAGGTTGCTTTGAAACATATTTCGATAGGATTAGAACCAATCTCTAGCTATCAAATACTTTATTATAAAAACAGTCTAGAAGATGAAGATAGATTAAAAAGAATACAAAGTGAAATAAAAGTAGATAACTTAGATAATAATGCAAAAGAAGAAGTTTTTGGAATATGTAAGCAATTTCAGAATATATTTCATTTAGAAGGAGAAAAGTTAACTAAAAACAATTTTTATGAGCGAAAAATAGCAACTAATGACTAAACACCAGTTTACATAAAGAATTACAGGCTACCGCATGCAAATTTACAAGAAATAGAAGAGCAGATTGAAAAATTATTAGATGAAGATATCATTGAACCATCAACAAGTCCATACAACTCACCATTATTAATTGTACCAAAGAAAAGCACAGGAGAATTAAAAAAGTGGAGATTAGTTGTAGATTTTAGGTCTCTGAATAAAAAAGTAGTTGATGACAAATTTCCATTAACTAGACTAGAAGATGTGCTTGATAAATTAGGAAAGGCCAAATATTTTTCAACTCTAGACATGACAAGTTCATTTCATCAGATACCACTACATCCCAGATCAAGACCACTAACAGCTTTTTCAACTGATTCGGGACACTTTCAATTCAAAAGATTACCTTTTGGACTAAAAATTTCAACTAATAGTTTTCAAAGAATGTTATCAATAGCATTAAGTGGTTTACAAGCATCCGCATTCCTATATGTAGATGATATTATTGTATTCGGTGAAAATTTAAGAGAACATAACAATAACCTTATAGAAGTATTTAAGAGATTGCGAAAATACAATCTACAATTAAACCCGAACAAATGTAACTTTCTGCGACCAGAAGTAGTTTATTTGGACACTTAATAACTTCACAAGGAGTAACCACAGACCCAAGTAAGCACAGTGTTATTAAAAAATATCCAAAACCAGATAATGCAGATGAAGTTCGAAGATTTGTAGATTTCTGTAACTATTACAGACGTTTCATTCAAAATTTCGCTGAAATTGCAAAACCTTTGAATCAATTATTAAAGAAAGACCAAATCTTTAGCTGGACACAAAATTGTCAAAATGCTTTTGAGAACCTTAAAAGAAAATTAATGACACCTCCAATACTAAGCTATCCAGATTTCTCAAAACCATTCATATTAACAACAGATGCATCAAACTATGCATTAGGAGCCATTTTATCTCAAGAAGAAGTAGGTAAGGACAAACCTATTGCATATGCAAGTAAATCATTAAACAAACATGAGCTTAATAAAGCAGTGATAGAAAAAGAACTACTTGGTATACATTGGGGAATAAATCATTTCAGACCATATTTATACGGTAGGCGATTTGTTGTTTATACAGATCACAGGCCATTAGTTAGTCTTTTTACTCATAAGAATCCTTCATCCAAATTAACTAGAATTAGAGTAGATTTAATGGATTACGATTTTGACATAATTTTTAAGCAAGGAAAGATGAATACAAATGCTGATGCATTATCTAGAATAAAGTTAAGTTCAGAAGAATTAAAAGAAATGATACCAGTAAACAATATAAATGTCCTAACAAGAGCAATGAAGTTGAAAGATAAGGAAGATATTAGTGAAAGAGACAAAAATCCGGAAACTTTGCCTCCTGTGGAGACTGTACACCTCCACATATGGGAATGCATATCTATCTCAGACACTAGAAACGTTAAAAAGTTGCAATTTGAAAATATAAAGAATTTAATGGGGCCACCAAAAGAAACAATATATGCAGTTAAAGATACAATACATGTTGGATACAATGATAATTCTCTATCAGAGTTAAAAGTGATTTTGAAGAAATTTTTATCCTATACAAAGCATGTGAAAATAGAAAAGCTAGCGCTAGCAATGAATAATGAAATATTTAAAACAATATCAGTGCACAAATTTAAAAAGATATTTAATGAACTGCAAAAGAATAAGAATGAAATTTGTCTAGACATTATATTACATAATTCACCAAGAAGAATAGAGCATGCGAATGAGATGAATAATTTAATAAAAGAATATCATGATGACAAGTTAGGAGGACATATTGGTATAAGAAGATGTATAGCAAAACTAAAGCAAAAATACATATGGAAAAATATGAATAAGATGGTCAAAAAGTATATTAATAGTTGTAAGATTTGTAACGAAGTTAAAATTAATAAATACACTAAAGAACAATTCATAAGGACAGAAACACCTAGCACATCATTTGATGTACCCAAGTAGCATTTTGTACCTTTTATGTTACAAATTTATTGTATGCCGTTTACAATTCATATACAGTTGCTGAAAAAATGTTTTGTATGTTTACGTTAACTAATTGGATGATTGGTAAACAAATTGTAACACACAGAATGTTGTTGAAACAACACATCTTCAAACGTAAACGTACTGTAAACCAAATTTCGTGAATGTAAAACCAATATCACAAATATTTACTTTTGTAGCACTTTTGTAAAGCTATTATCAAAACTTAAATGTTACAAAACGTTTACAGTAAATAGTCACAGTACATCTTCAAACGAAAACGTACTGTAAATCAAATATCGTTAATGTAAAATCAATATCACGAAACGTTTACATTTGTGGCATTTTTGTAAAGCCATTATCATAACTCTACCATTACAAAACGTTTACAGTGAATAGTCACATCACTTCTCAAACGTAAACATACTGTAGGTAAATCAAATATCGTTAATGTTAAATCAATATCACGATACGTTTACATTTGTAGCAGTTTTGTAAAGCCATTATCAAAACTTTACTCTTACAAACGTTTACAGTGAATCGTCACATAACATCTTCAAACGTAAGAATACTGTAAAACATTTCATTTACAGATAATGTAACACGTATAGCATTGATCGGCCATTATAATGTTTCCATTTTTTATCAAATTAAAAAACCAAAAACATTGAAAATCTATTTTTGTTGATATTTAGTAAAAACAAAGCATGTTAAGTTTTGATTGAAATAAGACTTTGAATTTTGTCTTACAAAATATTGAAAAAAATTTTTTTTTGTAGGAAAAAAAATTGTCTCAAATATTTTCATAAGAAATCATTTCTAAAATAAGAAAGTTTTTACAGGCCCCTTATTTTTATCGACCTGTTTTACAAAACTGGTAGAAAATATTTCTCGCGTTCGATATTTTGCCTTTACTTGCACAAAAAATATAATTATTGATTATTTTTATACCTCCCATTATAATAATAATGTCAAGAACAAGATGGAAATTGTTTAAGTTTTGGTTTGTATACATATAGTAATATGATCTCAAATGGCATTACGTATTTACCTATACAGTTTAATATTTTTCTGTAAACGATTTGTACCTAAGTTAGTTTTTATGTTATTTATTTCGAAGTGTATTTGAACGTTTACATTTGTAAATGTACAAATCAGGTACATCAAATAGAATTTGTTCATAAACTGTCAACACGACATTCTATTCCCCAAACCCGTTTACATTTTGGTTACAGTGAGTAAACATTTCATATACGCCTGAAACATTACAGCTACGTTGTAAACGTTCAGTAAATGTTCTGTAGCTCTGAAATGCTCCTTGGGTAATTACAATAGACACTGTAGGACCACTCAGTCCATCAAATGGATACAGGTATATTCTAACCATTCAATGTGAACTAACAAAGTTCATAGAAGCCTTTCCACTAGTCACTAAAGACGCTATTTCAGTAGCAAAAACTATTGCAGAAAAATTTATTTTGAAATATGGTTGTCTTAGAAAGTTAAAAACAGATAAGGGCACAGAATTCACTAATGAACTACTAGTAAATATCTGTAAGATACTAAAAATAGAAAAAACTACGTCAACACCATTTCATCATGAAACTTTAGGAACAGTAGAAAGAAATCATAGAGTTTTAAATGATTATTTAATGACCACGGACGGAAAAGACGACTGGGAAGAATTACTACCTTACTACACTTACACATACAATACTACACCACACAGTACAACCAATTATTCACCTTTTGAATTAGTATACGGAAAATTATGTGCTTTACCTTGTGAAATCATAAAAAATAGAGAAAAAATATACAATATTGATAATTATGTTAATGAATTCAAAATAATATTGAAATATGCTCATGAAAAAGCTAAAGAGAACTTAGAGCAAAGTAAAAATAAAACATGTACAAATCAATCTAATGTAAATAATTCAAATTTTAAAATTGGAGATTATGTATATTTAAAAGTTGGAAATAGAAAAAAGTTAGATAAACCATTCAAAGGCCCTTATAAAATAATTGAACAGAATGGACCAAATATCATAAGAATTGTCAACGAAAATAAAGAAGTTCATAACAATAATTTAATAAAAGCAAGAAATAAATATAAATCAAAAAAAAAAAAAAAAAAAAAAATTTAAACATTTTCGGTATGAAATTATCATATCATTCTATCACCCATTCTCATTTGTAATAAGATAGGAGTACATATTTAAAAATAATTTTCTCATTTAAAAATAATAAAATTATTTTTGTTTTCTAAAGGGTGAGGGTGTTGTGGTAAAACCCAAAACAATAATAAAAAGTAAACAATAAACATTTATGAACTCAGTGCATATCAACCTACATATGTTTATGTTGAGAATGGTCAGCCGTCACCAAGCGATACCATCGGGTGTTGACCTGATCGTGTTACACATTATCATAGTGGGTCGCTATGCACCAAGTGCATTACAATATTTGTTTTTTGTTTATGACTGCACTTACATATATGCTTCACATTGACTCAGAAATTGGAATGCCTTTAAGGAAATGCAACGAAAGTTTATTTTGTCAAATAGACATTTAATTCTTACGTCATGTGAAGAGGTATGTTTGTGGGTCATAGGCAAAAGTCAATTCATATTCCAAGAGTGTGAAAAATATATATTGAAAGATTTATGAAATTTTGTTAAATTATTTTAAGTATAAATAGGAAAGATTTTTAAGAATAAAGGCAGTCTAGTTTTATAATTACATAGAACACGACTCATTTTTATTTTGCGGCTGGAGAGCTCAGGTAAAACTCAATATAAATCGTGCATTTTAATGCTCGGACAGATAAGCGGCTCTTGTAGCTAAGAAAAACATAGATATGTGTAAAGGACAAACATTTACAATAGAGATAAGGCTGAAAATATTTTACCGAAAATATTGTACTATAGCTTTGCTCATTTTTTGATAAAGTACGAACTGCAAGGTTGAATGGCTTTGTAAAACCTGGATATTTTAATATATGATCATTACATAATAGACTTTTACATGTCTCAAAACAGTTGGTGTATCTGGTGTTTAAAAGTATTTTGTTTCCTTTTAGGAGGCACTCTGTCATTGGTTTTGTGATATTGGCGAAATCTTTAATAAATTTTCAGTAGTACCCGAAAAGTCCCAAGAAGGATTTGATTTGCTTAGGTGTTTTAATTATGGGGAACTTTTGAATTGCTTCAATTTTGTCTGGGTTAGATAAAACACCATCTGACGTTACCAGATGACCTTAAAACGCAACCTCTTTTCGGAGGAACTCCAACTAAAATGATGATGTCATACATGTATACAAAACATGTTTAGCGTAGCAAATCTTTTAGGATGTTGTCCATAACTTGTTGGAACGTAGAAGGGGTGTTTTTAAGGCCAAATGGCATGAGAATAAATTCAAAGTGCCCATTATCAACGGAAAAAGCGGTTTTCGGAATATCTTTGGCATTAATTTGGATTTGGTGGAAGCCAGATGCGAAATCTAAAGTTCTAAAATACAACGATTTTCCGAGTTTATCCAGAATATCCGATAATATATAATATAATATATATATTATACTTTGATCGCGCATTTGAGAAACCTGATTCCTAATTTCTTCTCTATGGACGTATGGGTACCAGTATGACTTCGTGTAAATAGGATTATCATTTTAAGTTTTTATTGTGATGCTTTTGTTTTCCCAATTGAGGTAAATTCGTCTATTTATTATTATTTTTTATTACAATACAAAATCTTTTTATTTATTTTTATATTTTTTATTACAAAACAGGATCTTTAAATAATTATTTCATATGCGCAATTGCGATTACATGTTCAAGGCAAAATAATTAATGATTTCATATACTCAATTTCAATTATTTATACAAATTAGAAAGTATTAGAGTACATATTATGATAAAAAAAGCGGGGTAAATGACCCTGGTCCCGGTGCAACCGGTAGAGAAATCTGTAGATAAACCCTCAAAGAGCAACTCTGGGCACAACTGCACTCAGAAGAAGTGGGGCAGTGCGAAATCAGCTTGGAACAGCCTGGTCCACAGTAGCAGCTGTGGAGATATCGGTAGCTAGTCGAAGTGACTACCTGGCTTCGGGCACTTGGAGGAAGAACTGGGCAACTCTGGGCACAACTGCACTCAAAAGGAGTGGGGCAGTGCAAAATCAGCTTAGAACAGCCTGGTCCACGGAAGCAGCTGTTGACATATCGGTAGCTAGTCGAAGTGACTTTCTGGCTTCGGGCACTTGGAGGAAGTGCTGGTCGAAGGATAACTGTGGAATAAGGAGCAACTCTGGGCACAACTGCACTCAGAAGGAGTGGGGCAGTACGAAATCAGCTTGGAACAGCCTGGTCCACAGTAGAAACTGTGGAGCTATCGGTAGCTAGTCAAAGTGACTACCTGGCTTCGGGCACTTGAAGGAAGTGCTGGTCGAAAAGAAACGGTGGAATAGAAGATTCATTAAGACAAGATCGGTAGAGAAACCCTCTTGGACCAACTCTGGGCACAACTGCATTCAGAAGGAGTGGAGCGGTGCGAAATCAGCTTGAAATAGCCTGGTCCACAGTAGTAGCTGTGGATATATCGGTGGCTACCTGGCTTCGGGTACTTGGAAGAAGGGCTGGTCGAAGGAAATCGGTGGAATAGAAAATTCCTTTAGGATAAAAATGTAAGCAAGGCTGCCTTATTGTACACTACGTACTCTAAAAGTGTGTCTCGTCTCTTGCTTAAGCAGAGAGTAGTCCTCAGGAGTGCTTGCTTGCATGAATAAAATCTGAATCAATTCCTTATTTTTATTTTTTGTAATTTTATTATTATCTTTTTTTTTTTGTTTAATATATTTTTTTATACATTTTTCTTTTTTTTAATTTTTTTATAGTTTTCTTTTTATGTATTTTTTTTGTCTAGCTTTTTTGTATTGTTTTCTTTGATAAAGAAAACATTAGTTGATTTTAAGAAAGAAAAAGAAGTTGACAAAGAAAATATTTATTCATAAACTAAAATATACTTCATAAAACAATAATGAGCGAGTGTCAACTTAAAACATCTTCGAAGCAAAATAATTCAGAATCCAATAACGTGTAAAATTTTCTTTTTTTTACACAAGGTCTATTATTTAAGTGTGGCCCTTGTACTTGAAGGGTGAGCCTGTTTCCCCTTCTTTTGGATTCGTACAGATATCTCCCCCATGGCTGGTATATTTTGAATAATCGGTGGCGGTGTATCAAACCCTTTAATTTGGTGCCCTTAAAAGGGTCGAATGGAGTGCCTTGGTGTATGTTAACAACTAACTCCTTCGGGGTACACTCTGATGGCGGTACGGCGGCTGATATAGAAGCTGGTTGGGTTGAGTTTTTGTCCAAGAGGATGTGGACGGTGACTGAGCGTACTGCTGAAGCTGGTGCCTGATGGGTATGTGATTCGGTGCAGGCAGAAACTGATATTATGACCTTCAGCTGTAGAACTGGGGCTACTTGTAGGTCGACCTGATTAGGTTACTCTGTTTTGACGGAAATGTTTTGAACTGGCTGGTTAGGGCGAGATGTCACACCTGTTTGATTGCGGCTGGTCCTAGCATATGCGCTCGACTGATAGGAACAAGATGCATTGTTTAAAGACAATGTGTCTGCTTTGCTGCAACTGGGTGCTGGCTGTGAAGACTTCTTTGGAATGCGGAATATCGAGGTGCTAGGTTGAATTGGCTGCGGATGCATGGATCGGTAGCTCCATCTAATGCGGTTGCCTTGCTTTTCCTTCCTGTTCTCGGTTTGGTGCTTGGCCGTGCCACTCGCTCAGGCTCCGAAAGCTTGTGAAACCTGGGACTTGGAGAACATTGGCCCTGCTGACGGGGGCTTCTTCGCACCTTGACTTCATCTTTAGTTGGGTTGTCCATCGTTGATATGTTACCTTTATTAACCCACCAAGGACAGTTAACGTTGGAGAGGGTAATTGCTTAAAATGGATTATATACCTTTGGTTTCTTCAATGCAGGCTTGTTTATATTTATTTGATTCAGTTGCTTATAAATAGGCCTTATTCGTTTGGTGGTTGGTGGATTACTGGCCTTTCTGTGATTTTTAATATTTATTATGTATGAATTTTCAATATCCGTAACACAACCTTCGTAGACGACGTCTGGTGAGCAACTGAATTTTGCTGCTAGCAGATTTTCTGTTCTTGGTTGCTCCGTTTTTTGGTAACCTGGTAGGTGGGAAGCGGTCATGCATACAGCATACTTTTCGTCAGGATCACCGAATTGTAGCAGTAAAAAGAAAAGAAACTAAAGAAACGAAAAACGAACAAAAGTAATGTGCACACAAATACTATACACATACTACATTGTAAATGGGCAAACTCAATCTGGAAGCCGGTAGGTAGAGAGTTACTGGAAATTAAAAAAATGACAAATGAGTAGTCAGTTGTCTGACAAAGGAGAGCAAAAGACGTATTTTATTTTACTCGGAATCCAAATTTAATTGAATATATATAAAGAGAGTCCCCTTTAATAAGCTCTCACTTCTTATATTTTTAATATTGTTATTGTTATTGTTATTATTTTAAATATATTTAAGTCACTAGTATTAAGTTTGGCCATAAAGAGCCCACGTTCGAAGGCATGTCGGGAGGAAGCATGCATGTCAATTTGAGAAACAAATTAATAGTTATTATTTATAAGAAGTAAGATAAAACATTTTAATCTTAACCAAATTAATTTTCAGCCAGCATTCAATTAGTCGGCAAAAACAAAAAAAAAACATTATATGTATTCAATCTAGAACTTGTGATTTTAAGCCTCAATGAAAATAAAATGATTGGCACTGTTGGTTACTCTTAAAACTGTTAAACCTCATACCGAAACGCCACCCGGCTTTCTATTAAAGATTTGCTTCAAATTGACAAAAATTAGAAGCAAATCTTTAAATTGCACTTCGATAAACTGTTATTGTTGCCGTTTTTTTTAATCCCCCTCAGTTTTTACTTGCGATTTTAGGTACAATAAGGCAAGTTTTGTATTCGTAAAAATAGTTTTGAGATAACAATCAAACATGACATAACGATGATAGAGAACACGAAAAAAGTAGATCCGACAATTCTATCTGTCTGTCTTCTCTGTCAGTCTGTCAGTGTGGATGTATCGACACCTACAGCTTAAACGGTTGGGCCGATTTTCTTCAAACTTGGTACACTGTATTTTTAGAGTAACATGCCCAGGCGTATTTTTTATTCTTAACCTAGGTCTGAAAGTAACGGTACCTGCCATATAAACCTAACAGATAATTAAATAATACGATCGATTTTGATAAAATTTAACTTTACTGATATTTTAAAAACGTTAAACGGTAAACGGTACCTGCCCTACAAGCGTTTTAGACAGTTCCATTTTTCTTGTAAAAAATACTATCGATTTTTATAAAATTTCGTACAATAGATTTGTAGCTAAAGGTTGTGTTTTTTATTTTTTCAGAATAAATTTACATATAAACGGTACCTGGCAAATAAGCCTTAAAGACAATCCAATTTTTCTCGTATATATACGATCGATTTTGATAAAATTTAGTGTAATTGTTTTTTTTTCTAATAATTAAGTTTTTCGTTAGAAATTTGTTTTCAAAATCACCTTATTAACGGTACCTGTTATATAAACGCTACAGAAAATTAATTTTGCTCGAATTTGTTGCCAATGACGGAGTTTTTTGTTAATTTTTTTTTCTCAAAATCACCTTAATAACGGTACTTGCCGTATAAATTCTAGAGAAAATCAGATTTTCCTAGAAAAAAATACGATCGATTTTGACAAGATTTTGTGTGGCTGATTTGCCAATAAAGAAGTTTTTCGTTAGAATTTTTTTTTCGAAATCAACTTATTAACGGTACCTGTCATAAAAACGCTATAGAAACTATTTTTACTTCCGATTTTATGTTATAGTTTCTTGCTTAATATCCTAAACCAAAGGTTAGTTAGTAATCTTACACAAGAGCAAGTTTGTCTGACCCTGTCGTGCTTTTAATTTTTACAAATCTTCGTTTCTAAAGGAGAAATGGATGGCACTAAAATTCAATTCCATTTTGTTGGCTTTAGCAATCCCGTTTAGCCATGATTATGTTAGTAAGACGATATTAGCTCTTTCAACACAAATGAGCGATTTTTTGCTATTTTACTTTTTATTGCGATTAAGAACAAAATTTTATTTAAAACTCTTCAACTGTGAATAAAATGCGTCAATCTCTTTAGAATTCTTGAACACAATGAAGATAATAAAGATAATAGACCTTTTGTCTATTCAGTTGAGGCGAAAAACAATGTATTTTTCATATAAATTGCTTAGAAAGCTAACCAGAGACATAACAGTGGTATTTTTTGAATTTTTTTCTGATTTCTCTCCCAACATTATAAAGAAACAGTAACCAGCATCAAATGATAAATAAACACACAAGGTTTAAAGAAAATGGACATCGCACATGAAAAAAATGTTGTGCTTATTCAGTTCAAGCGTGGTGTAAGTAGAGATTTAATATGATGTTCAGGATTTTTATTTTAATCTGTCTTTTATAATGGTGTTCATTGTTCTTGTTCATTTTTGCATTTCAAAATTGTTTAGAGAATTTCCTTGTTCCTAGTATGGAATACTATGGGTGGTATGAATAAAACGGATAACCTACTCCAAATTCAGCTTTATAAAGAAGGTACTCTATTTGGTATAAATAAAAACCTTGAGTCGCTCCTCAACGATGGAGCATCTTCATGTTCGATGAGGACCGCCTCAGAGAAGAGTATTCCAACGTTTGGAATGATTAAAACAAAGCACGTACTTTGTCGAGTGGAGCAGGTACTACTTACTTGTGAGTTAGCTTTTTTGCTTGATCAAGGTTCAATTATGGGCTCCGTGGGGCTACATGAAATTTGGCCCCAATGAAAAATGGCCCCAAACAAAAAATTAAAAATTACCCCAAAAATGGGGTCTTTTTTCATAATGAAAAAAAGCTCTAATAAAATTAAAATAAAAATAAACTCAAACTCAAACTCAAGCTAAAAATGAAAAATGGCCCCAAAATTGTGCACACAAGACAACATTAACACATATTCGCTTTTGTTTTTTAAAGTTTTGGGGTATTTTTTTATAAACTTGGGCCTTTTTTATTATTTTATTATGAAAGAAGTCCTCAATCTAATGAAACCTTTGCCTTCCATCTATTTTAAATTTGCAGGTTATCGCTTAAATGATGCAGGGTATCGCTTAAATGATGTTATATAAAGTAGAGGAGTATAACCTTGTATTTACATAAAGCTTGTTAAATAGAGGCTTCCTTCTGGAAACGGTCATATTCGCGAGCGCACCACAGTGAAATGTGATGGACAATTCACTGTGTGCATGGACAATTCACGAGCGAGCGCGAATAGTGCACCACAGTGAAATGCACACAGTGAATTGTCCATCACAGTGAACTGGCCCCCATCCCATTTTTTTAGATTATTTAATTGGACATTATTCTATATTGTTTCTTGAATCAATAACTTAAAAAAAAAAAAAAAAAAGATTTCGGTTCCGATTGTATTGATATAAACATGGTAAAGTGTTAGAAAACATATTAATTTGTATTAATTTTTTATTAGTTTCTCAAAGTTTCATATATCTATTTGAGATGTAAGATAATAAAAAAAAATTTCTTCTATCTGAGATGTAAATTTACATAAATGCAAATTTTGTAAAACGCGAAGTAAATTAGCTGTGTTCGACAAAATAGACCACAGTGAATTGTGTTCCACGGTGAATTGTTATCCACAGTGAATTGCTATCCACAGTGAATTGTTATCCACAGTGAATTGTGCACAGTGAATTGTCCATACAGTGAATTGTGCACAGTGAATTAGCCGACTTCGCACATCAGCATAAAAAAAATCGCGCAAATCGATCCTCACATCAGCAAAACAAATTTCGCTGAGTAAGGAAAAATAACCCCAATAAAAGCTAAATCACCCCCAAATTTATCAAAAGTTTATTTATTTTTGTTGTTTTTGTTTCTCATACGATTTTTTGGGACATTTTTTCATTTTTGGTTTGGGACCATTTTTTATTAGGGTCAAATTTCATGTAGCCCTCCGCGAATTTATCCCCCAGGAAATAAGACAAAAAAAATTAAATATGGCCCCATATTTGGGGCCTGACCTTCGTCGATATCATCTGACGAGCGTCATGATTCAGTGGAATATCATCTAAGGAAGATGAAACGAAGGTGCTTAAGGTGTATTGTTTAGATTAGGATTTTGATACATAATAAAGTTTTAAGAGTTACATAAAAAGTATAAAATTTTTATAATTTTTTTTATTGATTTCTATTTTTTTTATATACATATTTTTGGAATTTTCAATGGTGGTGGGAGTTTTTTTTTTATTTTTGTACATTTATTAAATTTGGTGATGGGATTTTTAGTATTCATTTTTTTTTAATTTTTATTGCACTTTTCATTCCTTTTCTTTGTGCTGGTTTTTTGATTTCTTCTATTAACGTAATGCCTAAATTTTAACATAGAAACGGCAAGAACCTACCCCATCTATGTCGAGTTTAGGCGTGAAATGATAAGCGTGCCGCCGCCACCGCTACTACTTTACTGAAGTATGTCCCCTGGTTATCCTTGCTCGCAACAATTAATTTATTTTGCCTAGCGTTGTTTTTTAAAAGAACTTTGTCACCAATGTTAAAACTTTTAAAGTGTGATTTCTTATCAAAATTTTTTTTTGATGCTCTAATTTTGTGTATATGGATTTCCCCTGCGGCTTGATACCCATGTTGCAAGTGTGGTTTTAACTCATAAGCATAGTTATCGTAGTTGTAACAAATTTTAGGTGGGCTAGTGTCCTAGGGATGTTAGGTGAAAATCCGTAAAGCAGTTCATAGGGCGTAAGCCCTGTACTAGAGTGAGGGATGGTGTTGTAAACGAAAATTGCACAGGGAGTCCATGTGTCCCATGAAAGTGGATCCTTATTAACATAATGTCGTAAATATTCAATGAAAGTCTTATGGCTGCGTTCTAGAGCTCAATAATTTTCAGACGTGAACATATCTCTTTAATAATAACGCTGAGAAAGTTTGCGCCTTGATCTGTTAATAACGAGGACGGAATGACGTGCTGGCATACAGTTTTTTCAGTAAAGACCCTTGCTACTATTGGAGCTTCTGAATAAGGAATGGCGAATGCTTCTGAAAATTTTGTTAGGTCGTTTTGAAAGGTTTATAAATATTTCTGGTCATTATGACTTATAGGCAGGGGACCGACTATGTTCAAAGCAAATCTTTCAAATGGTCTTGAACTGGTCGTTGTAATCTTCATTGGTAAGGGAGGATTTCTCCTACTTTTATTATGTTGACATGAAGCGTATTTGCAAATATAGTTCGTAATATCCTGTGTCATTGTAGGTGAGTAATATTTGTATTTGATCCTTTTTAAAGTTCGTCACACACCTTGATGACCTCCGAAAAGTGAATCAAGACTCTTACCTTTGTCTGGTTTTACAAAGTTTGAAATTAAATTCCGGAGCACTTTCTCGTCTGGTGAATTTACTAAAGACCATATTATTATTTTGAGAGGAAGTTTTGTCTTGATTAATTTCACCGTCCTTCTCTATTAATGAAAATCTAGAAACTATCTGTATTTCTTTTGAGGTGATTGGATTACTTTTACATGTTTATTTGTTTTTTCGATTTCCAATATTTTCTTTTGATTCCTCGTTATTATCATGACATAATCTGTTTGCTCGCTAGGTATACGAATGAATGCGTCTGCATTTGAATTTATTTTTCCACGTTTGTACTTTATCCTGTATTCGTACTCTGAGAGTATAATTCTACATCCGGCTAATCTAGACATTGGGTTTTGTAATTTCATAAGCCAATCTAAACGCTTATGGTCTGTACATGTTATGAATATTCAACCATAGAGGTAAGATGGAAATTGACTAACTGCGAAGACAATGGCTAATAACTCTTTTTCAGTGGTTGTATATCGGGTCTAATTTTCGTTCAGTGTTCGACTGGCGAATCATCTGTTTCTGGTTTATCTTGTCCAATTGCACCCTGCAAAAGTACGGCACCTATGCCAACGTCACTGGCGTCTGTTTTAACTACAAACACTTTTTCGAAGTCAGGATATAGTTGGAGGGTTAGTAATATATTCCTTTAAGATCTAAAATGCTTCGTCACAGAAGACGTCCCATTTGAACGTGATGTTCTTTTTGAGCAATTTTGTCAAGGATTTGGCTATACTGAAAAATTTATTAATGAATCTAGCCCACAAAACCCAAAAATTACTTGAATCCCTTTTAATTAGGATAAGTTTTGTAATCCCATTAGAACGTTATTAATGGTTCTTTGAAATCTAGCGGGTGCATTTTGCAGAACAAAGCATTTATAATCGTTTTAAAAAAAATTGACATGTTTTTTTTTTCATCTTGAGATATTCAATATTGAAGAAATACCCATTTTTCTTGACCATGCTAGTTTTTGACTTCGGGTCGATTTCCGTCAGAAAATGCGTAATAAACATAACGGTTGAAGTATTTTTTGCTTACGTAACAATAATACAAATAAAAATATGTAACAGTTTTGCGGAAAACCCAACAGATTTTATGCAACAGCGGAAAAATTTATATGAAAGAAATTTTTGCTCAAATCTTAATTTTTTAATTTTTCTTAAAGTTATGATAAACTTATTAATAAAATGTCGAAAGAATATTAATTTTTAGTAGACTACTTTTACCTCAACTGTTATGAGAAACAGTGATAAAATTTATTTTTTTAAATTTTGTGTCTCAACAATTAAAAAAAAAAAAGAAAAACATCTTAAAAAACATGTGTTATTGCTAAAACAAACATAAAATACATTTTGAATGTCACGAAAAATCGTTTTAGACGGATATCTAACCATTGGGACCAAAAAATAATATTGCCTCGTTTTTTCAAGCATTTACTCCCTAGTGTGTCCGTAGTTTCAAATGACCCGCTGTCTTTTGCTTGGCTGCAGTCTTATTGAAAGTAATTTAACTCTGGCTCTTCAACCATTCTTGCAAAGCCAAACGATCTTCACCCAAAACGATCATTCCTTCCACAAAGCATATATTTCCTGCATTGCGGTGCACGTGCATGTCATTCATATTTTACACAAACTGCATTTCCAATAACAATAACTATTTCGTCACTTCCATATTTCGTAAGTCTGCCCTTAATATAGTGCAGTGTCCCTCCGTCATTCGTTCATATATGATATTTGACACTTCATTCTGTGAAGCACTATGCTGACCCATTTTTGCGGTGATTGCCCTTGGTAGTTGATATTGCATAAATGCATATCCAATGCCAAGAACACTTGAAATATGTATGCATAATTCTATGTTAGTCAGCAATCAGGCAGAATGAGTGTAAAAACCCATTGATGACATGTTTATATGGAGAAAAGGAGGTAGGATGATTTGTAGTACGATCACTACATACAATCAACCTATTAGTACCTTACAATACGTAGGTCGGCCAAGGCAACAACTTTTGTCAATAATCAATACCAAGGTCGTCCCCCAACCACCTATATTTTTCGACATGCTTATCGTAGTCCTTTCTGTCCCGAAAGGACAGAGCTCTGCAAACCGCAGACGCTCTTCTCCGTTCCCAGAGCCGACGTCTCGATCATACAGGAGTCACCGATCTACAGTTCAACAGCCGATGTGGTAAATAAACGGAGCCACCAATATAGCCTGTATCAGCCGCCGACTCTCTTAAAAGAGGAATGTCTATGGCGGGATGAATCCGTTAAGACGAACGCTGTTACTATATTCTTCATTGGGGTAGTAAGCCCCAAAAGTAAGTGCATTGTCTGAGGTCGTCGTTCTTGCAATGTGATCCCAAATCAGCTTAATTAAAAAGATATCTATCCTGTTTGTATTGGCCCCGTTGTCTAAGACCTCGTTGACATAATAATGTTTGTACTCCGACTCTAGTGTTCTATGTAATCCAAGACAGGTTCTAAGACACTTGAATCTTTTTCGTTTGAGACGGGGCAACGTTAAACACCCAAAGGCAATCATCGGCCGAATGAGGGCCATGTAGCAAATCACCTTCACCCTGTTTTCAAGGCGGCTGCTATAAAACAACCGTCTTGTCAGAGCAAACGCTCCCCTAGCTCTGGCCAGAGCAACACCTATATGTTCGATTGCAATATAAATACTGATCCAGCCAGATACCAAGGTACTTTACTAGTTACATCTTTACTCGCCAGTGGATGTCCACTTTGACCACTAGATTTCTCCAGTTCTTTCTTGTATCCCTAGGGATACAAGATAGGGTTTCTAGAAACCCTAGACAAAAGGGTTCTTAACAGGATGGTTTCTGATTTCTAAAAGTTAATTTTTAACTTCCAGTCATCACAATATCGCTTAATCGAAAACACGCTGCAAAAGAATTCTTATGACTTCAACTTTTGGACCCGTGCTGTACACAACAAGGTCATCGGCAAACGCAATTGCATGATTAAGACAACCTATTAGATCGATGGTGTAAATACTAAAAAGAAAAGAATTTTAAATATCAAAAGTTGTGGTAGAAGTTAAATTGCCACTTTTGACAAAAAAATTTCTACCATTGAGCATGTCATGAAGCATTTAAAAAAGTAGTTTACTTATGCCAAATCTGCCGAAAGCCTTCTCTAAATGAACCAGAACGGCACCCGTGCATTGATTTTTCGCTTTGTTCCATTGAACATCAGAAACTAACTTAGACGCGGCATGAATAGTATCATGTCCCGCCTTAAGGCAAAACTGTTTGTCTGGTAAATTGTTATTGTCCTTTGCCCACTTGAACTGTCTATGTCTACTGCTTCCTCAAGGAGATGTCGTAACATAATGCTGGGTATACCATCGGACCCCACACATTGCTTTACTGATACTCTACCCTCGAAATTATCAATGAACTGGGTCCATTTCATTCAGCGATGGTGGCGTTTGCCAAGTTTTCTTCGTTGAACCCGGTGAAATTTGGTATTCTCAGATGGCCGTTGCGTTATGTTTACAAAATAGAAATTGTGCAGTAAAGCTCTGTTCTCCAGGTCATGATTCGGACGAATGTTATACACTTGCTGAAAGCAGCCCCTACAGCTTCTACCTTTTCCTGAGGATCTTCTATCAGTGCCGATATGCATACCATCGCATGTACATGTGTCGTGAACGTGTCTCTCATAAAAGTCTTTCATTGTGTTTAAATAAAATAAATAAATAAATTTTATTTTCTCTACAAAATATTCCATCATTAAAACAATATATATAATATTACTAATAATAAACACCAAATATTTAAATCGTTACAGTAAATATATACATAAATACAAACATCACATCAAAGCCCATATCAGTCCATCCAACAACAACAAAAAAACGCACGAGTCGAAATTTTTTTTTTTACCTTAACCCTCGCTGACACAGTTACTTTTCATTTGATTTATTGATTGCACTGTGTGACTCTCTCATGCAGGGCAAGCAATGATCAAGTTTAAATAATATTACATGTATAACTGAGAATTTCGTTAATTATCCAGGGGCGGATCAATATAAATATTGCTACTAATTGCTAATGGCCTAAAACTAGTAGTAATGCGTTATTGAAAAGTTCTTATGGTTTTTAGTATAAATAATCTGTTTAGATTATTTGTGTGATTTGGTTTTTTCTGGGTTTTAATTTTATAAATGAGGCTAAGACCGAACATTGTTTCTGCGTTTATCCATACTGTAGTATACAGGCCAGCTGTTATAGCACCAAGTGAAACCCAAGTAGGTGAAAATACTGATCCACCAAAATTTAAACTTAACGGGTACATCTTAGTGAATTAATTCTTTTCGTACCATGGTCTCGCCGTCTATATTAGAAATGACATTTCTTACCAACTACAACCACAACACGGTTCTTCCTTGAACTCGTCCTTTAGTTTTTTGTGGTTGAAATTTACAGTGAATAAGCAATTATTTGATATATGTTTTATTTATCGGAGCCTTAATTTTTACAGCAATTCAACTTTTCACGAATTTGATGCGCTGTCTGACTCCATTGAAAGAATTGTTGCCCATTATCCTCGCACTGAAATCGTCATTGCGGGCGATTTTAATGAACACAATTCTAGTTTGCATCGCTATTCTGGCCAGACAACACCCAAAGGAAGGTATGTCGAGCCCTTTGCTGAGTTAAACAACTTGACTCAACTTGTCGACGATCCAACACGAATTCCTGACGTTGCAGGTCACACACCCAACACTCTAGACTGGTTTCTTGCCTCGCATCCTGATAAATACACTATAAGTGTATCATAATTTCTAGGTTAGTCGGACAAAATTCTCAGTTCGCTGTTAACTCCACGCTGCCACATAGTGACACCTCATTTGCCATTCCAGTATGCTCTACCTTTAGTTGTAGTCCCTGAACTTGATGGGCCAATTACTATGAGAGAGTTGCAGGAAACCCTCAAATCAATGAAAAATAATAAAGCAGCAGGGGTTGATGGCATACCTGCTGAATTTTATAAGAATTCAACACTGAATTTCATGCAGCAAATAACATCTCTCTTTAACAGATTTCTAGAAGCAGAAGCAATACCAAAAGCATTTCGGAAAGCGTGGATTTGCGCTATTTTTAAAAAAGGCGATTCGCAGCTTCCAAGTAATTACAGGGGTATATCGATACTACCCTGTCTTAGAAAAATATTCACCCATCTTTTATACCATAGGTTGACGAGATGGGTTGAAGAGAAGAAACTCCTTAGTATTTTTCAAGCTGGATTTCGCGCGGGACTATCCACGGTGGATCATATTTTTGCTCTAACAAATATAGCCAAAATGTTTTTAGGAAAGAAAAAAAATTATACGCTTTTTTTGTCGATTTTAGGGCAGCTTTTGATACAATAAATAGGGCTTCTTTGATTTATAAGCTATCAACTTTAGGTTTATCGACAAAGTTTCTCAATTTATATAAGCTACTTATTACCGATACCTCTGCTGCTGTATGGAATGGAGTTTCAATGTCCGATTTTTTTAATATATGTGCTGGTGTTCCACAAGGGTGTGGGCTTAGTCTAATTATGTTTGCATTATTTATTGATGATGTATCCAAGGATTTCCCGGGAGGAGTTAAGTGTGGTGATATTCTAATAAAGATGCTTCTATACGCGGACGATATTGTCATACTAGCAGATAACCCAACATCCTTGCAGCTTCAAATAAATAAGCTTAAACGATTTTGTGATTTATGGGACCTTTCCATCAATGCCACAAAGTCAAAAATAATGATTTTTGAAAGCTCTCGCCGAAAAAGACTTCTTCACGAAAAATGGTTTTTAGATCGTGAACCCTTAGAAATTGTCAGTGAATACAAATACTTAGGATTTTTAACAACATACAACCTTGATCTCCGCCCACATATTAAAGAAAAATGTGTTGCAGCAAAAACAGCAATAAACCTCATGTGGAGTAAATTTTATTGTAATAAATATGTTGATGCTTCCGCCAAGTTCAAGGTATTTGATGCAACCATCAGAACATGTCTCTGCTATGCAAACCAAGTTTTTGGGTATCAAAACATTGAAGGTTTTGAAGTAATCCAGCGTTTTTTCTTTAAGCGCATTTTTAAACTAGCTAGTACTACTCCAACTTATGCTATCCACGTTGAATCTGGTATACCACAAATATTCTTAAAGAACTTAAAATCAAATGCTGATTACATAGTTAAAGTAATGCATAGGAACGATTCGAACCTTCAAAAACATATTATGGAATACGCCCTCCATTGTCAGCTATCGCCTTTTAAAGAGTGGAACGAGTTGGCTAATCAATACGGTCTGAATCTCAATCTCAGTAACACCATTCATAACGATTGGCAGGATGAGTTCTATAGATGTATAGCTAAAGTAGATGACTCTCTTTATCTACAATGTTTGAACAAAGCCAAACATCTACAACTCGACTTATTTACAAAGACTTAAACCACGTACTCTATACAAACAATTATTTTAATGAAGAACTTTCCTTTAGCCAAATCAGTACTGTTTTTAAAGCTAGAACAGAGATGATTAACTTAAATTATAAACCACACAGAAGTGACCTTCGCCCGATATGTAGTTTGTGCAACCGAAATGAAATAGAAAATATTTATCACTTTCTAGCTGTATGCCCAATATTACAAGAAATCCGCAGACTTTATTTTTTAAAGAGCTTTCTTACACTTGAGGATACAAAGCAGATTTTGAATGGTAATTTAGGTTGGAAAACTCTTTGTCACTATATTAATCATGCCTTAGGTTACAGTAACAGTTTTATAGATTTTGTATAAAGAAATGAATGTTATATATTAAAGATAAGGTTTATTTTATTTTATTGTATATTAGGTTAAAAATAATATCATGTTTTTTTAAACTTTTTTTCTTTTTTACTTTAACTTTGTCCATTTTTTGAAAAAAACTCGAAATAAGTCAATTTAGGCAGACGGCAATATATGCCATGCAATTATTCTTAGATTTATACTATTGTAAAAATATTGAGAGGTTAAATAAAGAATTTATAATAATAAATAATAATAGTGACACCTCCTGTACTTGAGAGCGTAAACGGTTTTATTGGTCGAATCGTCTTTCGCACTCGTACAGTTGAAAGGATTTCGACATACACGAATCCGCTGACCCGGATAGTATTTCCTCCATTATTCTTAAGAGGTGTGCTTCCACACTGGCAAAACCACTGCGTAAGCTTTTCCATCTGTCATACCGCATTTGTCCAGCCCGTCCCTAAAAAAGGCGAATATTTTTCCCCCTCCAACTATCGGACGATTGCACTTACGTCCCTTCTTTCTAAGGTTATGGAACTGCTTATAAATTATCAGCTTAAGAAATATCTCGAAAAACTAAAGCTTCTCAATGACCGGCAGTGCGGCTTTCGTAGCAATAGATCCACTGGTGATCTGAAGGCTTATCTCACCGAAAAGTGGAACCAATCTTTACATCGTTTTGGTGAAAGTAAAATTATTGCGCTTGATATTTCAAAAGCATTTAATAAAGTTTGGCATCAAATTCTTTTTTCGGAAATGCTTGCTTTCGGTTTTGACGTATCTCTAGTTCGTTGGATTAGAAATTGCCTTTCGGACCGTTCAACACAAGTCGTATTGGATGGTTTTAAGTCTGAAATCTTCGATATAAATGCCGGTGTGCCCCAGGGCTCCGTTTTGTCTCTGACTCTCTTCTTGATTTTCATCAATGATCTTCTGTCTGAAACTTCTTATCCATTTAATTGTTACACTGATGACAGCACCCTTAGCTTTCATATTTGCTTCCAGATTCACAATCCAGCTCTTCGGTTGTAGAACTGGAGCGGCAGCGTATGATAAGCTCATTAAATTCCGATCTTGACAGCATTGGGGAAGGCAATGGTTCAATGATTGGAGTGCTTCCTTGCTAACCCAGAGGTTTCCAGCTCAATTCTCACTCGGGTAAAAAGCAATTTTTCTTATCAGCATACCTCCCAGGTTATGCTGGACGTCACCCATGAGGTATGCAATGAAAAACAAAAGTCAACTATCTCTCTATCCATTGTACCTAAACAATTATTTCCTTATTATTATTGTCCAATGTCGAATTAACAACCGCGTGAAATGTAATGCTTCTAAAACACAATGTTGTCTTTTGTCGTTAAAGCGTAACATACCCCTTTTTGTCGTTAAAGCGTAACATACCCCTTATGCCACTATCTATGAGTTGCACTTGTATAGAGGAAACTAAAAAGCTTTCCATTCTCGGTATGTGTGTTACTAACCAACTTTTTGTGGAATGATCACATATTTGACGTCGCCAAAAACGCTGTGTTTCTTACGACGCGTCGATGCAAGAATTTTTTTCTCCCAATGATCTGGCTGTAGTATTCCGGGAGGCCGTGACAATTTTTAATGTACTATTTGTTCGTTGATCAAAACATATTGATAGTTAAGATCACAAAAAGTTACAACAAGGTAACAAGACAACGCTCGCAGAGAGCGTTTGAAACTTGTAAAATAAATAAAAATTTTGACCAATACGTTCGTCATTGAAATTTTTCTAAAAAATTGACTTAAATCAGAAAAAAAATATTTAAAAACAACGGCGAATGATACAAAGCCTTGTTATATTTTTTTGGAAAGCTAGAAAACCATTCTTTTATTTTATTTTTAAATTAAGTTGTTTAATTGAACAGTTTTAAAAAAATTAATTTTCAAACTCAAAATTTTGAAAAAAAATTAAAAAAATTATTTTTAAACTAATTTTTTTCAAAATTTTATGTCACTAACGATTATTTTTATTTTCAAAATTCAATGCTCCTATTAATTTTTAGTCAAAAACAGAAAACCGGATACCAAAATGTATCTTAGTTTTTGAGAAATTAAAAAAATAGTAAAAGCACTTTTTTAAAAAAAGATGAAATCTGGTTAATCCAGTTAATTGTTTTTAACTAGAAAATTAAAAAAAAAAGTTTAAACATTTCTTTTTAATTTTTTTTTCAAAATTTTGAGTTTGAAAATTAATTTTTTTTAAAACTGTTTACTTAAACAACTTAATTTAAAAATAAAATAAAAGAGTAGTTTTCTGGCTTTCCAAAAAGATATAACAAGGCTTTGTATCATTCACCGTTGTTTTTAAATATTTTTTTTCTGATTTAAGTCAATTTTTTAGAAAATTGCCCCTTCCGCCTAAACGGAGGGAAAAAGACCGCCCTCCCAAACGATTTTTTTCTAGTCTTAACTCCACCTACACTCTCAAGTTTTTTGGTGCACCTTAAACCAATCACCCTGTATATGAGTTTGAAAGCTTTTGGCAAAATATTGGACTAATATTATTATAATAACTCTCTTAAAAACAATGTTTTGTCCTTAATTTTTTCTACAGCATCAACGAGGCAGGTATCAGCTAGTATTTTAACAATTTTGATTTTAAGTTTCACTACAAATTTTATTCGCCTACAGATTATGAAGAAATAAGCGCCGGAAGCGATTCCAATGCTGATGAAAGCGAATCATTTATGGATGAAAGCTGAGACAAGAGCTTTGATCAATAATTATGTTTCATTTAAACAAATAAACGTTTTTCTGGTACAGTTTTGTTTATTAACATAAAAGTAAGTCATTCATGTAATAAAAAACGAAAAAATAGGAAGAACTTAGAAATAAACCATAAATTAAGGAAAATGGGCATAAACTTCAATTTTACATTTTTTACATTTTTTTTTTTTTTAACTAGTCCTTGTTTCTTCAATAGTGGGTATTGCCTCCACGAACATCTAATAAAGCTTTAATTCGCCTGGGCATACCTTGGATAAGGTTGTCAAAATGATAACAACACATCAAAAAGTATGACTGCGCCACTTTTTTTGTAACTGAGTGTATATATGTTCAATGTTCATCATATAGTGTTTTATTGAGCAATAAAGTATAATGTATATTAATATTAATGTTTCTCATTCTTACTCATATAACTCAAAAATGTAGAACTTATATGTAGGTACTACCTATATATATTTATATATACCAGATAAATATTTAAATATTTATGTATTTGAAATCCTTCCAATCTGCAAGTTGAAGAAAGTTTAATGACCTTCTTATATATTACCAACTGATTGATGTATAATTTTGTACAAGATATTACACACTGAGGTGGAAAGTTTTGCTTAGTTATTTTGATATTAGAAACAGACACATCTTTTTAATTTATGTGTATAGGTATAGATGGAACAAAGAATTAAAATTTTTGTTTTCGTTCAAAATTTTGAATAGTAGTGTAATATAAACATTTATTTAAAGTACCTTGATGAGTCATCTTCATTTTAATCAGAGTTTTAAAAGAATGCAGTGATTTGCTACTTAGTACTATAAAGTCGGAGTTATTTGACTTATGATTTGACTGCAAGTTAATATACTGTGCTTATATACTTTAACTTGGAACCAAAACAGTTTACAGTCAATTTTACTGTTCTGACTGTGCAGTAAAAAAAAACAAATTTAATGCAAGTTAATTGACTGCAATACTTTAAGACTGGTACCAGTCTTTAAGTCTCTAAAAATTTTTTAACAAAACGAAAATTTTCAATGACGATGCCATGCACTGAACTATTTGCACCATGCTCTTCGATTCTGTCATTCTCATGACATATACACTGAGTTACAAAAAAAGTGGCGCACCTTGAAATTTTGCAACATTTTGAAGTAACTTAAACAAATAAACGTTTTTCTGGTACAGTTTTGTTTATTAACATAAAAGTAAGTCATTCATGTAATAAAAAACGAAAAAATAGGAAGAACTTAGAAATAAACCATAAATTAAGGAAAATGGGCATGAACTTCAAAATTTGAAATTTTACATTTTTTTTTTTTTTTTTAAACTAGTCCTTGTTTCTTCAATAGTGGGTATTGCCTCCACGAACATCTAATAAAGCTTTAATTCGCCTGGGCATACCTTGGATAAGGTTGTCAAAATGATAACAACACATCAAAAAGTATGACTGCGCCACTTTTTTTGTAACTGAGTGTAGATAAACGAAATTCAACTTAAGCGTCTACGCATAAAAATGCACTCGAATCTCTTGACATTTGCAACGAAGATGGGCTTCCATTTTCTAAATGTTAATTAAATACTTTCAGGTTCTGGAAATTTTTCCTGTGACAACAGTAGGTGTTTTTCTTTTTAAGCTTGAAGCAGTGCACAGAGCGCTTGAATTGTGTTTCTTTTTTCGATCAGAGCTTTATCGGAGCGCGCTCTATAAGCTCAGGATAAAATGATTGAGTAGACTGAGGGCATAGTAGAGGGCGGCCAACTTCAAGTATTTTTCATGTAATTTGACGGATTTTGAGTTAATTTTTATGAGAGAGGGTGGGGTGACCCTAAATAACAAAATGTTGATATTAAAATTCGTTTTTTATAAGAAGTTTGGACTACCAAGAAGGGAAAATATATTTTTAAAGTCTTACTTTGTAAAATATAAATGAAGAATTTATATTATTTGTTACGAAAACTTATTCATAAATAGGAAATTTAAGTTAAATAGTTTCGGAACTATCAAATTCTATTGTGAAGGGATCACACTAGCTATCACTTCATTATATTATATTTCGGTCATTGCCTTCTGCCTTGATATCCAACAAATGCACTTGACGCTTCAACTCATGGTCAAGATACATTTGAGATACATACATTTGAGATACATACAGTTTGAAATACATTTGCCCAAGTTGAAAGTATTGTTTATACACGCTCATAAAGAGGCATGTGCATTGTGCATTGATCCATATTTTGATGACATGGCAAGAATGCTTGCATGATCGAATATTGACCAGTAGAATTAATGTTAGTTTATGCGTACGTATATGTTTAAGTTCTAAGTGTATAAGAAATGAATTTTGTATAAATAGCCTACGTTTTTCCTAATAAAAATGTCTATTAATCCAGACATTGAGCCGTGCATTTGGCTGTCTTCTCTTGTTCCAGTTTAAAAATTGGCTCTCTAGCCATCATTCATTTTCGGCTTGGGGAAGCCTTTATCCCCCATAGATTGAGTAGGCGAGGTAGGGCCTTGCTATCCATCAACCCGATAGCAAGTACTTCACATGGCGATCTTGCCAGTTCAGTAGATTACTGAATTGGGACAAATAAGAACCAGCATAGCCAGAGATTTTTGATGTCAAGAGACGACTAAACAAAATTTTTTTGTTATAATCCTTGTTGTCCGTGTAATGTCGGGCAGTTACAATAAAGAGGCTCTGGACGAACTCTTCGAAAATTTAAATAGCCCCTATCACCCGGGCCAGCCAGACACAGAAGCCCCGGTGTACATTCCTACACCCAAAAACGCTGATCCTCAACCACTGTCTATGTCCTCTATAGACAGTGGTTGAGGACAGTATATAAAAAGACAGAACAACCATCGTCAGCAGCCCGAGCAACAAAAACAACAGAAGCCGAAGAGGAAACGCGCTGGACAAAAAGTAAAAACCAGACAAGAAATCGGCAACCTATACAGGTTGGCTGGGTTGGCCAGGGGTGACCAAAAGAGAAAGTTCATCGAGCAAGCAAAAAACTTGCAGCGACAAGCAAACGTGAAATAATAATAAAAAAAAAAATATATACATATATTTATATAATACTTTTTGAAAAGAAAAATGATTCATTAAAATAAAAATTTTAAAGTAAAATAAAAAAAAAAAAATTGTTATATTATAAGAAATTTTTTTTTTTCTAATTGCAAAAAAAAAAAAATTATTATATAATGGGAGGAAAAACCTCAAAGGAAGAGGTCATTGTTAATGCCTCTAATAACAACACCAATACAAACTTAAATTCAAATTTGTTAATGATAGACATTATAATCATAATATTGATTATCCTAATAATTTTCTTGTTTACAAAACTTCTTAAATTTTATTTTAGACGTAATGTCCAAAGAATAGTGAGTAATGAAGTGAAAAAACTTTTTGAAAAGAAAAATGATTCATTAAAATAAAAATTTTAAATTAAAAAAAAAAAAAAAAAAAAATTTGTTATATTAAAAGAAATTTTTTTTTCTAATCGCAAAAAAAAAAAATTATTATATAATGGAAGGAAAAACCTCAAAGGAAGAGGTCATTGTTAATGCCTCTAATAACAACACCAATACAAACTTAAATTCAAATTTGTTAATGATAGATAATGATTTGTTATGATTATAATCATAATATTGATTATCCTAATAATTTTCTTGTTTACAAAACTTCTTAAATTTTATTTTAGACGTAATGTCCAAAGAATAGTGAGTAATGAAGTGAAAAATTTAGCAGCTTAAAATAATTTTCTTAAAAAAAAAAAAACAGTCCTATGTAAACCTATGTAAAAAAAAATATAGATATATATTCATAACATGCTTAAAAACAAAAGCAACAATAAAAAACTATGTTAAACATAATAAAAAAATTAAAAGATTTACTTGACAACTTGTTGTCCTCCGATAAAAAACTTTGTTCCAACATGGATAGTTTAAACTCGAAAAAAACAATGGTTCTAATAATTGGAAAGACTCCAAATATTGGAATCCCTTACAGTGTCAGCCTGACACTGAAAATGACGTAGAAGAAATGGACGATTTTATCTCGCCAAGTAAAAAAAAATTTATGTCCCCCCAATAAAACTTTTGCAAAAGTCTTGTGATTATGTTCTTGAAATGATGAAATCGTTAGAAGTCTTAAATTATTGCATTAAAAATTTATCAATCGGAATAAAAATAAATTGTGATTCGTTAGATTCTTATTATAAAGTGCTCACGAAATTAAAAGACGAAAACTGTCAATATTTCTCACATGATCTTAAAAACGCTAAGGCTTTCAAAGTGATTCTCTACGGTTTAGGAGAAATTAATGTAAATACACTTAAAACCGAACTCAATAAACTCGGGCTCATGTGTAGTGAAATAAAAGCCATAACAAAAAAATATGAACAATACACAGATACTTTTTATTTAGTATCGCTTGAAAACAGATCTGTTAAATTAAGTGATCTTAAAAAGAATGTTCGCTCGATTTTCCACACACAGGTAAATTGGAGTTTCCAAAGAAAAATTAAAGGCAAATTAACACAATGTCATAATTGCCAAATGTTTGGCCACGGCGAGAGAAATTGCCACATAAAAACCTATTGTGCTGACTGTGCAGATTCGCATAAGACTGCCGAATGTGACAATGATTCAAAGCATAAATGTGCAAATTGCAGTGAAAACCATAAAGCTACTGATGTCACGAGCGGCAACAGAGCCAAGTACCTTGAAATGAAAGGTAAATCAGTAAAGAGAACATTCTCTTCTCAACAAAAGCCTCTTTACGCAGCAAGATTAGCGCGATCACCAGCAACATCACAAGCTGCTGCTCATTCTTATGCGCAGAGACAAGTTTCCTCCACCTCTATGGTAGATTTCCCGTCGCTCCCACAACCTCACCGTGAGCATCATTTTAATATGCAGAGTGTAAATGTAAACGCTCGACGATCAAATGTATTGGAAGCTACTTCTCCCGTTCCAAATGTCAACAGCATTCAACCCGATGCAAACAACAACGAAAAGCTTTTTTCCATTGAAGAACTCAATTCTTTAGCTATGGAGATGATTACAAAATTATCAACTTGTAAAACAAAGATAGACCAGTTTAATGTTATCGCACATTTAGCGACTGAGTTTTTGTATAATAGTCATGATAAGAAATATGATAGATAGATACATTAAAATTATAACTTGGAATGCTAGAAGTATTCATAACAAATGTTTAGAGTTTGTCTCTTTTTTAAATAGGCATGACATTGACATTGCTTTGGTGACTGAAACTTGGCTAGACAATAGTTTTCATTTATGCCCACCTGACTATAAGTGCTATCGAGTTGATAGGACTGAAAGCCAAGGTGGAGGAGTTGCAATTCTTATCCGTAAATCAATTCAACATTCGCTTTTGCGGTTATACGTACTAAATTGGTAGAAAATATTGGGATCGAGATCAAGTTAAGAAATCTTAGGTCGATAAAAATATACTGTGTTTATTTCCCAGGTGGTTCATCATCAATTTATAAGAGATTATGCTTAAATCGGGACTTGAGAAAACTTTTCGCAATTAGTGAAGACTTTTTGATTGGAGGAGATTTAAACTGCAAACACAGAAACTGGGGCTGTAATAGAGCAAATGCTTTTGGAAATGTTTTGTCTAACTTGTCTGCAACTTTTCCTGTAACTATTTTGTTTCCTCCCAGTCCAACTTATTTTCCTGCTAGTTCTCGTGGATGTCCTTCTGTCCTTGATATTTTTGTAACCAATGTTTCGAGTCAATTAACTTCTCCAACTACATTAAATGAACTTAGCTCTGACCATAATCCAGTACTCTGTAGTCTCCACAGGAGCAAGAAAACTCTTTTATTATCAAAAGCTCAAGAACGCAAATTGGTCACGTTTTCGATCAATTATAAAAACTAAGTTTCGAAATGTTCCTACCGACATGGCAGAAGTTTTAGGGAAAGATGATGTTGACAGTATTGTTGGTAACTTTACCCAAGACATCGTAAGCTCTGTTGATGAATGCGTCCCTAAGGTTTTAAAAAGGAATCGTTCTTTATGTCTTCCTCCGCATGTTGTTGAACTGATTAAACAAAGAAACATACAAAGAAAAAATTGGCAAAGATATCGCCAACCTATTTTTCAAAACAGTGTTGCATATCTTAACAGTCTTATTTCTAAAGAGTTGACAGTCAAAAGGAATAATGATTGGAACAACAAACTATGTGCTCTCCAAAAAAACGCAAAACCATTTTGGAATATAGTTAAAATTGTAAAAAATAAACATACACAAGTTCCCTTCTTAAAAACATATGCGGAGATTTTCTTTACTGATGTAGAAAAAGCCAATGCACTTGCACTAAGTTTTTCAAAAAATCATTCCGTGTCCGAAAATCTTGGTAACGCTGCAACAAATCATTTAGTTGATTATACTGTGCAAAATTTAAATCAGATGATAGTTGAAGTACCTGCAAATAGTTATGCAACTCTTGATGATGTAGGAGAAATCGTAAAAAACTTACAAGTCAGAAAAACAGGTGGGTCTGACCAAATAAGAAATATTTATTTAAAACAACTTCCGAGGATCGAAATAAGGTTTCTCACTTTTTTAATAAATGCATGTATAAAAATGCAATACTTTCCTAATGCCTGGAAAACAGCAAAAGTTGTACCAATTATAAAAGCGGGCAAGCCTGTGGTCAGAGCTGATAGTTAAAGGCCAATTAGCTTGCTCAGTAATATCAGCAAAATCTATGAAAAAATATTAAAAGAAAAATGATTAGAATCATATCTAATAATGGTATTTTTCCAGAAGCACAATTCGGTTTAAGGAAATTTCACAGCACTTCACATCAAGTCCTTCGTATTACTAATTATGTCAAATCTCATCGTTCTGCAGGAAGATCTACAGGAATGATATTACTAGACATTGAAAAAGCGTTTGACTCTGTCTGGCACAATGGCATGATATATAAAATGATTTCTTTCAATTTTCCGTCTTATTTGTGTAAAATTGTTCAAAGTTTCCTGTCAAGTAGATGTTTTACAGTACATGTCAATAGTGGTGTCTCTGAATTGATATGTTTCGATTATGGTGTAACTCAAGGTTCAGTCTTGGGACCAATTCTATATAATTTATATACATCTGACTTCCCCAAGCTAACGAATTGTGAAGCAGCAATTTTCGCTGATGATACAGCCATATTCTCCTCGCATGAGTTTGGTCTCAACATTGAGACGAACCTAAGTAATGCGATCAGAGTACTAGAACAATATTATGATCGATGGAAAATCAAACTTAATGGTGATAAAATGCAAGCTATCTTTTTCACGCGAAAAAGAAAAGCTTGCCACCTTCCAACGAATCAACTACAAGTTCTTGGAAATGTAGTTTCTTGGGAAAGTCAAGTTAAGTATCTCGGCATTTATCTTGACGCAAAATTAACTTTCAACCACCATATTGCTCAAACAATTAAAAAAGTTAACATAGCCATAAAAATGCTGTTTCCTTTCATCAATAGAAAGTCCTTATTGTCAAACGAAAACAAAATAATTATACATAAAGTAATTTTTCAGGCGATTCTTTTGTATGGTTGTCCCGTCTGGAAAAACGTTGCCAAATGCCACGTGAAAAAGTTGCAAGTTTCTCAAAATAAACTTTTAAAAATGATGCTTGACCTACCTTGGCATCACTCAACATCCGATCTCCATAAAAAGGCGAATGTTGAATTGATTTATAAAAGAATTGAAAAATTGAACATCTCATTCTTAAATCGATTGGATCTTTCCGAAAATACTTTAATACGCCAACTCAATAACCAAGCATGATTTGTACATGTTTTACGATCTGTGATATATATGTTTTTCTTTTTGATTGTTAAATCTTATATTTATTTGTCAATTTATTTATTTATTTAAACTATTAATTTATTTATTTATTTATGTATATTTATTTATTTATTTATTTATTTATTTATTTATATTTAATTTCTTTCAATTTATGTACTTATTTTTTTGTATTTATTATTTATTAATTGTTAATTGTTGTTTATTATTTGTTATTTATTATATATTTATTATTAATTGTTTATTATTTATTATTTATTAGTTACTATTTATTATTTATTATTTATTATTTACTATTTATTATTTATCATTTATCATTTATTATTTATTATTTATTATTTATTATTTATTATTTATTATTTATTATTTATTATTTATTATTTATTATTTATTATTTATTATTTATTATTTATTATTTATTATTTATTATTTATTATTTATTATTTATTATTTATTATTTATTATATATTATTTATTATTTATTATTTATTATTTATTATTTATTATTTATTATTTATTATTTATTATTTATTATTTATTATTTATTATTTATTATTTATTATTTATTATTTATTATTTATTATTTATTATTTATTATTTATTATTTATTATTTATTATTTATTATTTATTATTTATTATTTATTATTTATTATTTATTATTTATTATTTATTATTTATTATTTATTATTTATTATTTATTATTTATTATTTATTATTTATTATTTATTATTTATTATTTATTATTTATTATTTATTATTTATTATTTATTATTTATTATTTATTATTTATTATTTATTATTTATTATTTATTATTTATTATTTATTATTTATTATTTATTATTTATTATTTATTATTTATTATTTATTATTTATTATTTATTATTTATTATTTATTATTTATTATTTATTATTTATTATTTATTATTTATTATTTATTATTTATTATTTATTATTTATTATTTATTATTTATTATTTATTATTTATTATTTATTATTTATTATTTATTATTTATTATTTATTATTTATTATTTATTATTTATTATTTATTATTTATTATTTATTATTTATTATTTATTATTTATTATTTATTATTTATTATTTATTATTTATTATTTATTATATATTATTTATTATTTATTATTTATTATTTATTATTTATTATTTATTATTTATTAATTATTATTTATTATTTATTATTTTTGTTATCAGAAATTGGTTTTACATTTTCTTAATTTATGTAAATTATACATGTTAATTTATTTACGATGAAGTTCAAATTTTAATTTATAGTTATTAAATCTATATTTATTTTTCTAGTCATTAATATTATGTTATTATGTAATTTATTATCTTAATTTTTTTTTCTCTAATGGAGGTTTTATCGTCTTTCCTCCAAATAGTCTTTACTTAAAAAACGAAATTTATAAAAACCCTAATAAAATAATATTTAAGTTGAAAGATATATCTGTTGTATCAAATCTCTTCAATGTTAAATGTGCGGTATGAATGAATGAATGATTAAATTTAGGGGTTGTGGTGCACTGCGACCTTTAGATATATTGTGCCCCCTTTACTAGGGCTGGATGATTGACTCATTCTACAGCTCTTCCTCTATCTTAATATCTTTAAGGAATGATAGTATCTGTAGTACTTGTAGAGAGGGTAATTCGCTCTCCTCTATCTGGTAACTTCCCAAATGTTTTATTCTTTTGTGCATTATCGCCCCACACTTTCCTAGAAGGTGATTTATCGTTTTTTCTTGGTCGTCGCAGAATCTGCAGGTTGCACTACTGGATATACCTATGATGTTTAGGTGTCTTTTAAGTTTGCAGTGACCACTGAGGAAACCCGTTAAGATTCTAAGTTTGTTTCTACTCAGGTTTATACAAGCTTTATATCGTTTTTGGTTATAGTTCCCAAGAAGCATTTTGGCTTGTCTCAGTTTTGGGAGTTATTTCCAGTTTTTGGATCTTTTTGCCTCCTCTTCCGCTTTGATTTGATTTTTTATCACATTTTCACCTATCGCGTAATAGGGTTCCGGCCCAATCATGGGTGCCACTGCCCCTGCCTTAGCCAAAACATCAGCTTTCTCATTTCCCTCAACTCCAACATGTCCTGGGACCCAGTATAATGTTACAGTGTTGTTTTTGCATAATTTGTTGAGTTCGTTTACACTCTCCCAAACCAGCTTCGAGCTGATTACGCAGTAATTTAGTGCTTTGAGTGCAGCTTGGCTGTCTGACATTATGGCTATATTCTGGTTCCGGTAGTTTCTTTCAATGTTTATCTGCGCACATATTCTAATTGCGTTTACTTCCGCTTGGAATATGCTAGAGCTCTTACCCATTGGTACAGAGAATTTGGTTCTTGGCCCAAAAATCCCTGCGCCAGTCCCTTCGGCAGTATTTGATCCATCAGTGTACCACTTGATGGCTTTAGTATTTAAAAGGTAGTTCTCATTTTCTCCTACCCATTCTTTTTTGTTGCTTAACTCAGTTCGAAAATTTTTCTCGAAGTTGTATTTCTTAATCATGTTGTCTCTAGGAATGTCAAGAAGGGGTGCATATTGGGATAGTGAAGTTAATTCCTTCAATCCTATAGACTTACCTACACCAGTTCCCTCTTTTGCTAAACGCATGATTGCCCCCTTTGCAGAACTTTCAATTGCTATGTGTAATGGTGTCAGGTCAAGAATGACCTCCATTGCTGCTGTTGGGCATGTTCTCATTGCTCCAGTTATACATAAGCAGGCGAGCCTTTGCACTTTTTCTAGTGTTTTCTTAGTCTTTTCAAGTTCGGTTCTTTTATGCCACACAACCACACCATAAGTGATTATGGGTCTCACCATCATGGTATACATCCATCTAAGGATATTTGGTTTGCACCCCCATAATTTACCTGCAAGTCTCTTACATATCATAAGGGCTTTTGTGGCTTTCCCGACAGTAATCTCTAAGTGTTTGTTGAAAAGGAGTTTGCTGTCTAGTGTAATGCCTAGATATTTGACCTCCTTCTTCAAATCTATTACTTCATCATTTAACCTGATAGGATTTATATGCTTAAGAAGTCTTTTATTCGTAAATGGTATTATTGTGGTTTTTGCTGGGTTTATATTCAAGCCCACTGATAAGCACCATTTTCTTGTCATTGACAACCCTCTTTAAATTATGTCACAGAGAGTTTCCTCAAATTTCCCATAGGCTATTAAAACAATGTCATCGGCAAAGCCTATACATCGTATGCCATTAGTAGTTAGGCATTCTAGCAACTCATCTACAACAAGACTCCACAGCAAGGGTGACAATACCCCTCCCTGAGGACAACCTCTTGTCGTGATTATTTTCTGGGTGCTTGACCCGGCATGTGCTTCTGCCGTTCTTGTACATAGCATCTCACAAATCCATCGTGTTATAGTATTGGGTACATTCTTCCTCATGAGAGCATTTTTTACGGCATCATGAGAGGTGTTATCAAAGGCACCTTCTATATCTAGGAATGCGCATATTGCCGTTTCTTTTGATTCTAGAGCTCCTTTTATGGTATTGGTGAGTTCGTATAGGGCAGTCTCAGTTGATCTGCCTGCTCTATAAGCATGTTGTCTATGAAAGTGTTTTCAGAATGAAAGATGTTAAGCTTATTGGCCTGAAAGACTTAGGATGTGTGGTATCTTTTTTTCCTGTTTTAGGGATGAAGATAACTTTTGGTCTTCTCCATAGACTTGGTATGTATCCAAGTGCTATGCTGCTTCGAAGCATGCTGATTAGATATGGCATGATTAATTCTTTCCCATTTTGTAGTAGGGCTGGAAAGATCCCGTCTACTCCCGGTGACTTAAAAGGTTGAAAGGTGCTAATTGCCCAATCAAGTCTTTTTCCTGAACAGATAGTTTTAGCTATCATCCAGTCGACTCTGTTAGGTTTCAGAGAAATTCTCTCAACGCTATTACTTTCCATTGGTAAACTGCCTGGAAAGTGTGTATTTAGGAGCAAATTTAATCTCTGCTCGTTATCTTCTGTGTAACTACCAACTGGGTAACGAAGTGCTACAGATTTGATTGTTGTATCTGTTGCTAGAGCTTTGTGCAGTCTTGCAGCTGCTGGTGTAGAGCCAATGCTCTCACAGAATTTTACAAAGCTGTTTCTTTTGGCTCTTCTTATTTCCCCATTATATTTGGTAAGCTCTTCGGAATATCTATGCCACTCACCAGTTCTTTTGGCCTGGTTGAAGAGTTTTCTCACTTTGGACCTAAGTTTCGAGAGATTTGAGTTCCACCACGGTGCATCTGCCCGTTTTTTTGTGGTTTTAAGTGGGCAACTGAGTTCATAGGCCTCATGGATTGCACCACTTAGCTCATTTGAGATATTCTCTAACTCAAGGTGACTATTTGTTGTTCTAGCTGGACCTATTCTTTCTAATTTTGATTGAAGATTGTTTTTGTATAGGGCCCAGTTTGTTTTCTTTGGATTCCTTCCAGAGTCATACTCTGTTAAAAGGCCATTTATGGAAAACACAATAATTCTGTGGTCAGACATTGAGGGTTCATTGGAGACTCTCCAATCCTTAATTAAACTAGTTATGCTTGGCGTGCCAAACGTAATGTCTAAGACTTCTGTTCTTGCCCTAGTTACAAAAGTGGGGACATTCCCTACATTATATATATCTAGGTTTTTCTCGATAATAAAATCTAAACGGTACTCACCCCTTTTATTAACATCGTTACTACCCCATGTAGTGTGGTGGGCGTTCGCATCGCATCCGCCAATTTGTGTACTTCCGGAGGTGGTATGTTTACATCATCACCATCGAAGTAAGCGGATGCTATAACCATCGTACGGGGATGGCTATAGCAGAATAGAGACGAACCAGCAAGCGTTGAAAACAATTATTGATAATTTATTAGTCAGATTAAAGCAAATATTAGACGATAAAACTAAATTGTTAGGGGAAGATAACATAGAAACACAAGACATTAAAGCTGACGAAGAATTATTTAATATAGCATACGTTGAAAACATGGCAAAAGCGTTAAATTTTAGCATAGCACAGAAATTGCCTACCCTCAACTGTGATGAAGATGGCAAAAGAAGTGAACACATTAGGGATTTTATAAATAGCGTCGAATTTTACCACGACACTCTCAACGAGACTTCAAAACCCACACTAATTAAATTTCTATTAAAATGCAAAATTCAAGGTAAAGCTCTTACTGAACTGGGTAATCAAAAACCAGAAAATTTTGCCTCATTAAAAAAAATTCTAATAGAAAAATGTTAGCCAAAAGAATCAATAGAAACGATACAAACCCAACTTAGCAAGACTTATCAAGGAAATCGACCATTTCGAGAGTTCGTAACAGACATCGAGACATTAATTACAAAAATTACTGAGCTTGGAGTTTCTTGCCATGGTGAACAATCAAGGGAAATTCTAACAAAAGCAAATAAAAGACGAGGATTGGCATTTCTTAAAAGGGGGGTAAACGATCGATTGAAAATAGTTTTAGATAGCGCCAGACACACAAACCTTCAAGACGCTATCCAACATGTAGTAGAATTAGATCAAAGCTCTGCATCCACTTCCAACACTGTAAGGTTCATAAACAATAGAGGTGGAAACTATTATAGACAAAATAATAATTTCCACAACCCTCAAGCTAGATTCTCTCAGACTAATTTCAATACTAACCAAGCTAGAAATTCATACCCCTAAAATAACAACTCAACTAGGCCTTCCTATCAGAACCAAAAAAACTTTAGGAGTCGTTATAACTATAGAAATAGTAATAGTAATTATTATAACCCCGACAACAGGTCAAGATATGCAAACAATGATAGACAAAGATGCAATAGTAATAACAGTAATAGTAACAATTACAGTAATAGCAACAGTAACAGTAACAGTAACAGTAACAGTAACAACAATTATATTATTAATAGGTCCAACAATGCAAGGCAACCTAGTAATAACAGAAATAACAAGTAAAAGTACAAAAGTATTAGGGATATCAGGAAATTTACAAACCTTAGGGATGTGTATCTATGTGTTACAATTAGAAGAATTTTCTATTCCTTATGAATTTCATATAGTGAGTGATTCTTTTCCCATTCCAGTTGATGGTATAATTGGAGCAAACTTCTTTACAGAATTCAGTGCCATTATAGATCTAGAGAAATTTTCATTCAAATTCAAAGCAGACGAACAACTAGTCATTTTACCTCTATATACTCAAGAAAAAATAAATATCGTTACCTTATCTGCACGGTGTGAAGCAACTTATTGGATGACTACAAAACATTCAGATTCTCGAATATTTTATCCACAAGAACTATGCGAAAATGTTTTCGTGGCAGGTTCATTGTCAACTATTAAAAATGGAAAAATACCTGTAAAAATTATGAATACACGTGACTCTGTTGTAACTCTGAAATGGTTTGAACCAATATCATTCTCCGCTTCAGAATATTTTATTTTACATTATAACCAGACAGATAAATCAATAAACATGCGAGTTCAGAAAATTTTAAATGAATTAAATTTCGAAACGTTAAATATCGAAGAAAAAACCGAGATTGAAGCCATATGTACAAAATTCCAAGACATTTTTCACGTAGATGGTGACAGACTTACATATACTCATATTGGAAAGGCGGACATTAAACTTAAAAATGAATCTTCACCGAAATATACCAAGCCCTATCGATTACCACATACTCAAAAAAAAGATATAAAGGAGGAGATAAGACAAATGTTGTCAGATGACATAATAGAACCGTCCATTTCACCTTGGAATTCTCCAATACTTATAGTACCGAAAAAGAAAGACCCGGTCAACAAAAATTCCGAATGGTGATCGACTATCGTCGTGTTAACGATCGTATCGAAGATGATAAATTTCCGCTGCCAAACATAACGGACATCTATGAAATGGTAGGAGGAGCAACTTACTTCTCATGTATAGATTTGAGTCAAGGATACTACCAAATGGAGTTAGATGCAAATAGTAGACCAATAACGGCATTCTCAACAGAAGATGGTCACTATCAATTAAAACGTCTACCAATGGGTTTAAAGATCTCACCCAGTAAATTCTCAAGAATTATGTCCATAGCTATGTCAGGCCTAACATATTCAAGATGTTTTGTCTATCTTGATGATCTAATAATTTTTGGTAAAAATTTAATGGACCACAACAAAAACTTGATCCAAGTCTTTGAACGTCTCAGAGAAGTAAATCTTAAAATACACCCAGGAAAATGCTCTTTTCTGCGAAAAGAAGTATTTTACCTTGGGCACCTTATATCGGACAAAGGAATTTTACCTGATCCCACCAAATCATCGGCAATGATAAATTATCCAACTCCTACTAACTCCGATGAAGTAAGAAGATTCGTAGCCCTCGCAAATTATTATCGAAAATTTATTAAAAATTTTGCCACCATTTGCATCCCGTTAAATCGATTATTAAAAAAGGGTGTTGAATTCAATTTTAATAAAGATTGCGAAGAATCATTCAATGTGCTAAAAGAAATTCTGATAAGTCCTACAATTCTACAATTTCCAAATTTTAACGAAGAATTCATTCTACGCACAGACGCCTCAGGTTTCGCTTTAGGAGCTGTTTTGTCTAATTCCGATGACAGGCCAATTGCTTACGCAAGCAAAACTCTTAATAAGTCAGAGAAAAACTATAGTACTATTGAGAAAGAATTACTTGCAATAGTGTGGTCAGTAAAACACTATCGGCCGTACTTGTTCGGAAGAAAGTTCAAAATTTTAACAGACCACAGACCTCTAGTGTACCTGTTCTCACTAAAAGAACCTAGTAGTAGACTAACTAATTCAGGCTATTACTAGAAGAATACAATTTCTACGTAGAATATTCACCGGGTAAAGATAACTGTACTGCTAACGTGCTTAGTCGAATAAAAGTAGAGTCTGAAGAATTAAAATAATTATATATATGTGTAGTTACAAGAGCCCAGTCGAAAGTAGATGATAAAGATGAAGATACATCTAAAAATACTAATATACAAACTGATGAGCAAATTATAACAGAACTTTTAAAACCACCCGAAAGTGGACTTAAAGTAACTGTATTAAAAATCGTTGACAATTTTACGGAAGATTTAGTTAATTTCAAGGACGACATAATTATAGGACCAAACAAAGTTTTGGCGTATATTCCTAAAGGGAATTGTTTACCTCTTAAAAAAGTCCAAGGACGGAACTATAACCCAATCGGCATTATTTTGCAAAATATTGTCGAGGGATGTGCAAAAACTCTGCGGACCCAAATCGATTAAAAAATATATATTACTAAACATGAAATAAATAAACTCTCAGACGGCCGTCGAGAATATAAAATTAATGAATTAAAAAATATATTAGGAGAAATATTTAAAGAAAGTAATATAAAGGTATACCTCATAGATAATGTTATTGAAATTACCGATCCTTGTAAGAAGAAATTAATACTAAATGACTTTCACATACTTCCCACCAGTGGACATGCAGGTATAAACCGCATGATAAATAATAGCAAGAAAAAATACTTTTGGACAGGAATGCAAAACGATGTGACGACATACGTTAAGCACTGCCCTATATTTCAACGTAACAAACATATACAACCAAAATAACAACCAATGACTATCACATCAACAGCCGAATCAGGTTTTGACAAAATTTTCATAGACCTAGTAGGACCTTTAGAAGAATCTGAAGATGGATCTTAATACATACTCACCATTCAAGACGAGCTGACAAAGTTTATAGAAGCTATACCACTCCCAAATAAAGAGTCAAGCACAGTAGCTAAATCTCTAGTAGAAGGTTTTATTCTAAGATATGGAGTACCACACACAATAGCATCTGATCAGGGAACCGAATTTATAAATCAGGTTTTCAAGGGTATCCGTAAGCTTTTGAGAATAGAACAATGTAGCATCTCACAAGGTGTAAACCTAATTGTGTAAACCTAAGTGAGAGTCTACATAACCTTGCCAATGTTATTATCACGATAACAAGCCATTAGACAAGAAAACTTTCATAAGAAAAAACGATGTTCGCCATTCCTTTTCCGGAATGATTTTTCATTGATTCTTATTCTGTTTCTGACAGCTCTCAAGCTAACGTGGCCAGCGCATTAAACTAATATCTAAAACTAAAGCTAAAATCTAAATTTGTTAAAAAACTTAAACCTAAAGTAAAACTAAGCTAATAATAAAGTAAGCATATATATTACTGAATTTAAATTAAAAAGTTTTTTATTTCCAACAAAAATCACTACAAAGTGAGTGTCGGTTCAGGTGCCATATTTAGTGGTGACAATTGGCAGCACAAAGATCGTGCCACCGTGCGAACTACCACGACAGGCACAAATTGATGACCCCGACGGAGCCATTGTGCTCTCCAGATTTAGTGGCCCTAAAGCCAACATATACTCGGCCAGAAGTGTTCAAGGGAGCGCTACCGCTCAACGCTCAGCATAGCCCTTTGCCAACGTCGAGGCAAAAAGACAAAAACCACCGCCGCAAATAGCCACCACAACGCTTGGCCAAAGAGCGCCACGCAAAAATTTTTTTTTGACGACGACAACAATCTGGCCAAGAAATCGAAACGCATTATTGTGTCACGCCATTCGGGCAGCAGAGCAACAAGCATCATACCATCCCGTTACCACCACCATCATCAACAACATAAGCATCGCTATCATCATCATTTACATATATATATATATATATATTTTGTATATCAAAATTATATAAAAGTACAGTGAGTACGATATTAATAATAATATATACATTTATATTAAATTTATATTCCTTGAGTGAAAATTTTTTTTATTTTTGGTGAAGTTTTTTGTGTGGTATTTTCGACGCGTTATTTGGTAGGTTTACAGTTTTTTTTTTTTTTTCTTTTCCTCTTGCTACGGTACATTGCATGCGGTGGATTGAGAATCCCGCTTTATCTCCTCCCAATCAAAACGTCATCGCGCGTCAGAAAATTTATACCGGTTCAATCGTTTGAATTCGGAATCGGTTTAAGGATATGGTTAGGTCAAGCCAAAGCAACATTTTTTCGCGGACTCAAAATTTTTTTTTGCGGACTCAAATAAATTTTTTTCGTGGATAAATTTTTTTTTCCGTGTTCGAAATGCCTACGGTGAAACCCGGCGGTTCTGCAGAAATCGAAGAGGAAGTATTGACCCTCGCAGACACTGCAAATCAAGCATCGCTGATTTCCATAAAAATTCCACCGTTTTGGAATAATCGGCCCGATCTATGGTTTCTACAAATAGAAACCCAATTCAGACTCAAAAACATTACTGCATCCGGCACAAAGTACGATTATTTAGTGGCTTCACTAAATAATCAAACTATGGAATCGGTTGCAGATGTTTTAGTTTCACCTCCCGTCACAGAAAAATATGAGAATTTAAAAAAAGTTTTGTTAGAAAGAAATCGGGACAGCGCGGAAAAACGTTTGGACGCCCTCTTAACGAAAGTGGAACTTGGGGACATGAAGCCATCTGAGCTTTATAGAAGCATGGAGAGTCTGGCAAGCGGCAACAATCTGGTGAATACACCACTAGTCAAAAAACTATGGCTAAATCGGCTGCCACCAAACATACAGGTTTGCCTCATGGCGGTGGAGAGTACGCAAACAGAAAGCGAACTTTTCGCGCTAGCCGACAGACTCCATGACTCCTCCCAAAGCACTTGTCCACAGATTTCGCAACTTAATGCAACTCAGACTTCCGATAATGCACTTTTGCAAAAGCTCGTTTTAAAAATTGAAAAACTTGAAACAAGTTACGCTAACGCAAATCGTTTTAACAGGTCGTCCAGACGTTTTTCCCGCCATAGAGCAACAGGTAGCCACCGTTCGCCAAGTAGGACGAATGAAAATAAATCTTTTTGCTGGTTTCATCGGAAATTTGGAAGCAACGCTAGAAATTGTTCGAAACAGTTTTGTACGTTTCAATCAGACGCTAATAAAAGTCAAAAAAACTAGTGCGCCAGATCTCAAATGCGGCTTTGAGTGAGGCAAACTTTTCACGCCGTCTTTTTAACCGTGACAAAACTTCAAAATACCAATTTTTAATCGACACTGGTGCAGAAATTTCGATAATTCCGCGTAAATTCTGCCAGACTATCAACAAGCCTAACGATTTCGTTCTACTTACGGCAAATGGTGGAAAAATCCACACCTACGGTTGCAAACGTTTAAGAGTCGACTTAAATCTACGACGCGTTTTCGATTTCACTTTCGTGATTGCTGATATTGATCACCCTATTATAGGTGCTGATTTTCTTCACAAGTTTAATTTGATCGTCCATCTTAGCAGCCGTAGAGTTGTGGATAAAGAAACAAACCTTCAAGTTAGTTGTCTCTATAAATCTACAAACATCTGTTCGCCAAAACTTTTTTCAATTCCAAGTGAATTCGGTGCTGTGTTGGATGAGTTTCCTGAGCTTAAAGCTCCGCCAGACTTCACGTTACCGGTAAAACATAACGTTGTTCACCGAATAACAACAAATGGTCAACTCCCTTCCACCAGCGCACGAAGACTAAATCCGGATAGATTGGCAATCGCCAAGACACAGTTTCAACAGATGGTTAGTTTGGGTATTTGTCGTGTTTCTAAATCACACGTCGCTTCACCGCTTCATATGGTTCCAAAAAAGGATCCACTCGATTTTCGACCATGTGGTGATTACCGATGGCTAAACCAAGCGACAATACCAGACAAACATCCGATTTCAAACGCTCAAGACTGCACTGCTAACCTTGACGGTTGCTCAATCTATTCGAAAATAGATTTGGTACGCGCTTACCACCAAATACCGGTCGCGGAGGAAGACGTTCATAAAACGGCTGTCATAACACCTTTCGGGCTTTTCGAATTTCTTCGAATGCCTTTCGGCGTGCGCAACGGTGCGCAAACTTTTCAACGTTTTATGAACAGCATTTTAGGTGATCTTCCATTTGTTTTCGTTTACCTAGACGACATACTGGTTTCAAGTAAATCAACCGAGGAACACAAGGTGCATTTGCGAAAAGTTTTTCGTAAATTGCAAGAGCACGGACTTAACGTCAATGTGGCAAAATGCGAACTAGGAGTAAACGAGCTCAATTTTCTGGGTTACAACATTTCCAAACGTGGAATCATTCCTTCGCAAGAACGAGTCAAAGCCATAAACGAATTTCCTAGTCCCTGCTCTATCAAACAACTACAGCGTTTCCTCGGCATGATTAACTTTTATAATCGTTTTATGCCAAGTATGGCGTCAAAAGCTAAATGTCTTTACGAATTACTAAAAAATGTGAAAACCGATAAAAAATCAAAAGTAAAACCAATTTTTCAATGGCCAGACACGTGCGAAGAAGCGTTCCAAGTTCTCAATACCATAATAACTGTTGGGAACCATTGGGTTTCTATTCCACACGTCTGAGCCCCGCCGAAAGAAAATATTCTACGTTCGATCGCGAACTCCTTGCGATATTTAAAAACGTCAAACATTTTCGGTATTATGTAGAAGGTAGACAATTTACTGTTTTTACCGACCATAAACCGCTCACAAACGCCATCTGCTAAAAATGTCAGCATTCCGAGTTTGGCTAAAGAGCAAGAAAATGACGACGAGCTTAAAATGCTTTTAAAGCGTGAAAATCCACCTTTCGAATTGTTAAAAAGTAATATTCCATTAAATGATGTTGACATTTGGTGCGAAACGTCCACCGGAAAAAATCGTCCTTACATTCCCGACATTTTCCGCCGAACAATTTTTGACAACCATCACAAACTTTCACATCCAGGTTCAAAAGCAATGCGAAAAGTAATCACTGCAAAATATTTTTGGCCTAAGATGAACGGTGATGTCAATCGATGGACGAAAAGTTGCATCTCTTGTCAAAAATCAAAAATTACCAGACATACGACTTCTGAACATGGAAAGTTTCTTGTTCCTGAAGGTAGATTTTCCCATATCCATATGGATTTGGTTGGTCCATTACCACCATCGCAAGGTTTTAGGTTTAAGTTATATTGAATTTTAAATTTAAACTAGTCTTTACGCCGAAAGGCATTTTTAAATATAGTTATAGTATAATTTAGAGCGCCCGTATGGGGCCAGTAAGTTAGTTAAGTTAATATGTAAGCTAGTTGTTTAAGATTTTTTGTCTAGCATTAAGATATATAATATAAGAAAATGGAAAAATAAAAAATGAATTAAAATGCAAAAAAAAAAAAAAAAAAAAAGGTTTTACTTACCTTTTAACCATAAGAGACCGTTTTTCTTCGTGGCCCGAGGCCATTCCAATCAAAAACATGAATGCCCCAACAGTAGTAACAGCTTTCGTTCAAAACTGGGTTTCGAGATTTGGAGTACCTCAAACGATCACTACTGATCAAGGAACTCAATTTGAGTCAAGCCTTTTCAAAGAGATATCCGAAATTCTAGGTACAAAACGAATCCGAACGACAACATATCATCCTCAAGCTAACGGCTTTGTCGAACGCTTCCATAGACAGCTTAAAGAAGCTTTACGTTCGCACGAAGACAAACAAAACTGGTTTTCAAACCTACCATGGACTCTTCTTGGTATCCGCTCGACAATAATTGACGACTTAAACGTAACGCCAGCCCAACTACTATACGGACAAAACTTACGATTACCGGCAGAACTCATCTTATTGAGAAATCACTCAAGCTATTTCGCAAATCCGACCGTGCCCGAAAAGAAATCGTGAACAAAAATACATCTTTGTTCCAAAAGATTTAAAAAATTGTAAATACGTTTTTGTTCGGGAGGAGGTGAATCGTGGAAGTCTTAATCCACCGTATAAAGGCCCGTTCGAAGTTATTGACCGCTTCGAAAAAACAATGTCGATATTGTTAAATGGCAAAAAGCAAGTTATTTCAATTGACCGTTTAAAGCCAGCGTTTTGTATTGAAAACGAAGAAAACGAGTCGAAACCAAACAAAAAACAAGTCACTTTCAATTTAAATTGAAAATTTTCATTATCATATATAAAAAATGTAACAAAAATTAAAACAAAAACAATGTACGGTCTTCTACCAAAATCAAATTTCAATTTTATAAGGTCTTCTACCAACAATTACAAAACTCACTGTACTATAAAGTATGTAAAAAAAAAAAAATAAATCAAAATTGTAAATTTTATAAAAAGCTTATATATTAATGTAATGATTATGTCAACATTTATTTGATCAGCCACTTTTTTCTTTGTTAAATTTAAATTTCAAAATAAATTTAAAAGTTTAAATTGTACGGCGGGGAGTGATGTAGCATCTCACAAGGTGTAAACCTAATTGTGTAAACCTAAGTGAGAGTCTACATAACCTTGCCAATGTTATTATCACGATAACAAGCCATTAGACAAGAAAACTTTAAACTGTACACTCAGAAACTAGAAACTGGATACACACCATTCGAATTAATATTCGGAAAGCAGTGTAGTTTACCGAAAAATCTGACAAAACAAATGGAACCGGTGTACAACTATGACGATAACGTAATTGACCTCAAACATAAATTACAAGTTGCCCATAGAGACGCTCGAAAAACTCTTATAAAAAAGAAAAATGTTAGGAAAGATAGGTATGATAAAGAGGGACAAACAAAGAGTAGTAGTTTTGAAAAAGGAAGTTTGGTTTTACTAAGAAACGAGGCTAGAAAGAAATTAGATCCAATATTTATAGGACCATATGAAGTTTTATCTCAAAACGGGGTAAATTGTGATATCAAATACGAAAATAAAAGAATGACAGTACACAAAAATAGACTTAAACCTTTTTATGTATACATGTTCTTGTAGCATTGTTTCAAGATTTATGTCAAACATACTTATTTATATAATGATTAAAAGATAAAAAAAAAGAAACATGTAAATAATAATATACTTCATTTCTATAATTTTTAATTGCGCGCATAGAATTTAAGTAAATTAGTTTGCTAAACGAATATAGAATAAGTTAACAAAACGAAAGATAGAATAAAACAGAAGAATTTAAATATATTAAACAACAACAACAAAAATGTGTAATTGTATAAAGGAATAAATCATTAAATTTTTGTTTTATTATATTTATACTTAAGTAATGATACAAACTAATACCATGCATGTACTATCAGTATTCACAAAAAAAAAAAAATGGACACATAATCTTTGAACTCAAAATCTTTATTATACAAGTGACGCGTAAAAGAAGAAATCAAGACATGTCATGATTTTTCCTTTTTCCCCAGGAAGGGTGGTGTGAAGGGATCACACTAGCGATCACTTCATTATATTATATTTCGTTCATTGCCTTCTGCCTTGATATCCAACAAATGCATTTATACCGCATTATGCAATCCATTCACATTTTCGGTCATTGCCTTCTGCCGACCTATTCTCCAAATGCTCTCGCATAGTATACCATGAAATATTTATTGACACTTGACGCTTCGACTCATGGTCAAGATACATTTGAGACACATACATACATTTGAGATACATACAGTTTGAGATACATTTGCCCAAGTTCAAAGTATTGTTTATACACGCTCATAAAGAGGCATGTGCATTGATCCATATTTTGATGACATGGCAAGAATGCTTGCATGATCGAATATTGACCAGTAGAATTAATGTTAGTTTATGCGTACGTATATGTTTAAGTTCTTAGTGTATAACAAATGAATTTTGTATAAATCGCCTACGTTTTTCTTAATAAAAATGTCTATTAATCCAGACATTGAGCCGTGCATTTGGCTGTCTTCTCTTGTTCCAGTTTAAAGATCGGCTCTCTAGCCATCATTCATTTTCGGCTTGGGGAAGCCTTTATCCCCCATAGATTGAGTAGGCGAGGTAGGGCCTTGCTATCCATCAACCCGATAGCAAGTACTTCACACTATATTGATCAAACCAAAATATTAGAGAGAAGTAAATCAATTTAAAAGCCAATCTTTTACTTGCTTAAAAAACATTCCATAAATGGTAAGAGATCATATTTCTTGAGGAAGTTTATTAAAAAGGTGAAACGAGAACACATAATAAAAACTACGCAAAGCAGTGGTGCGGAATTGTGTAACAGATATAATGTTCAAAAAGTTTGAACGAATATTATGGCTAGAAATTGACCCAACATTTAGATTTCCAGACCTCATATAAAAAGTGTTCAGAACCTTAAAACAATATAAGTATCTTCAGGAAGCTAAAAAGTTCAAAACTAGGATACCTACGATGTTAACGGCAAATTTTTCGAACTACATCCTTTTGAAGTGTAAGCAATGGTTGAATTTTGTTCTGATAAGCCCCTCCTAAAAAGCAATGTGTAGTGCAACTTTGAATTGAAGATACCAAAATAAATAGTGGTAAGGAGTTAAGTCGAGCAAACATATTTAAATATTAATGTTTTTGAAATTGTAAATCTTACACAGACTTTTTTAACTATATATACAATTGCCTGATACAGTCTCACATCAGGGTAAAAGAATGGCTTGGTACAATTGCAGTGATATAATGAATTTTTATTTCTTTCTTATTCTTATTTATACAAAATATTCTTACAAACTACCTACATAACTATGGCAATAAATTTATGATTTCATAATAATTTCATAATAAATAATTGAAATTATCAGGAAATCAAAATACTGCAAATCTGCAGTTATTGCAAATTAATAGGTTACGAGCACAGGTGCACTCGTAACCAAACAAGACCAAAAAATAATAATAATAAAAGCACAAAGTGCTTATTGTGCACAAATAGTCTAGCATGACTAAAAGAACCGATGATAATGAATTTAAAGTTATTGTTGATGATGTCAACATTTTCCCTCCTCCAACTTAGGTTCCCAGTTGATTTCAAACCCATGTCCTGGTGTGCTTCTGTGGTCTGTCAACTCGATATTAGTGGAGTTCATCTTTGCAGTTGGTCTTTTTCCATATTTGAGAATTACTGCCAACAAACAGATGATGATAATTCCAGCTGCCAGTATTGAGCACAATCCAAAGGTCCAATATTGGTGTTTTTTGATTGTCTTCCAATTACGGTCATGTAGAGGGTTTAATTCCTCTGTTGCCTCTCTGAAGTTTGAATTGGAAACATCCATCATATCTTTGTTGAGAGGTATGACGGTTTCATTTGTGAACAAAAGTGGGACTTGAGTGGAGAGAGATGTGTCTAAGATGGCAATCGATTTGCTGTAGTGCATCATCACCTTTGTTTCCGTGACCAGTTTTGTTTCCAATCGTATGAATTTCGATTGAATAATGCAATCTGGGGTTACGTTAATAATGCCTATATTTTTCAGCACCACTTCTTCTCTAGTTAGTCCACAATTTACAAATACCGTAGTTTCCTCAGAAGCAACAAACATCCATGTGTTGGGCGTATATAATTCTTTCCACATCGTGTTTGTTAACTTTAGGGTTCTCGTTGGACATCGTTTAAATGAAATTTTCTTGTACAGTTGTTGAATAATACAATCCTTACTTTCCTCTATACTATGAAATATGGATGGCTGTAGGATGAACGTTGTGTCGTTGAGTGCTGGTGTCTTGCCTATATCTTCCAGTGGAACTTCGAAGTATCTCTGTAGATTGTAATTGACGCCAAACACTGAATTCTGCAACTGCACGTCTTGAAAAGTCTGCTCATCTATTCTTTTTGGAACTGTAGTAGTTTTGATTAACTCGTAATGACTGGTGTCACTTATCATAAAATATCCTGTTACGTAAACCTCCTCTGAAGTTGTTGACATCTCTAGTCTGTCCGTTGGATCTGGTAATATCTCTAATTCTCGGCCAAGTTTGTTCATGCTCTTAGCGATAATGTCTTCTATACTTTTATGCGACAGAAATTCAAAAAGGTGGCTGCGTTTAAGATACGCATTCAACATTTTATTATATTTTGTTTCGATTTCCCGCATGTAGCTTAGCCCAATCAAATAGGCGTTAGTCACATGAATATTTACCTTATTTTCGTCGACCATGCGAAACCACGATTCCATTTTGTTAATTTCTTCTAGGCCAGCATTCAGTTTTTTTGTAAAATTGTTGATCTTATTGTTGATCCTGCCTTCAGTTTCGTTAACAGCAACGATTGTCGATAACATAATCTTGGTATTGGAATTGCTGCTTCTTATGAGGGCCTTCTGATTGTTGTCCAAGTTCTCAATGTCGTGATATTCATCATCAACCCCAAATATTGAGGTAAGTACAGTTCCCAGTATTCCTCTTCTTTGTCTTCGCAATTGTTTTACTTGAAGTCTATTGAAAATTGAGAGTAAGTTCCTCCATTCCTCCTCCATATGGTGACGCAATTCGCTACATTGGCTATCTTTTGTAACTGATTTTGCCCTGTTGCATAATTGAGCAAACTGATCCTTTGTTTTATTGACGTTAACTTGGTCACGTAAGATGTCTACGATTGGGAATTTAACGCTTGTTCGTAGTATGCCACGTTGAATCTTCGCTGTACCGATTCCTTCTACAAATAGTCCAGCTTCCGGATGAGTGATTGTATATGTTGTAGACGCAGCCATGACAGAAGCCAATAATGACAGCATTACTAGTGATGTAGCAACGCTGGATGATTTCTTTTTATCTCTTATTTTTCTTCTGGGTCTGTTGGTTATTTCATTTTGTTGCACTGTGTTGGTGTCAGGTTTGATGATATTTTCTTCATTAGGAAGCAAGCATACCTTTGATATTGGTCGCTTATATGTACCTTTCTCTGTTTTCACAGTTACTACTCTTATAAGTCCATCATTTCCGCTGTGTACTTGTGTGATTTTTCCAAGAGGCCATTTTGTTGGTGTCAGCAGCTCAGTTTTTAATAATACCAGTTGGCCGATTTCCAAATTTTTTGCTGGATGCTTCCATTTGTGCCGTTGTTGCATTTTGTTTATATAGTCTGTGTACCAACGCTTGCACACATCTCTTTTGATCTTTTGGATTAAACTCCATCTTTTTACACTACTTTGGGCCAGGTCCAAAATGATGTCATCTTGTGGTGCTAGTAGTGGTGATCCAATGATTAAGTGACCTGGAGTTAATGCATCAAGATATTCAACATTTTCTGTTAACGGACAAAGTGGTTAGAGTTTAAGCATCCTTCTATCTGCACCAGTACAGTATTCATCTCTTCGTATATTAGTTTTTGATCCCCAATGATCCGATTCAAGTGATACTTCACCGATTTAACACCTGCTTCCCAGAGTCCCCCAAAATGTGGAGCTCCTGGTGGGATGAAACGCCAATGTATTGCGTTTTCAGCCAGCTTGGATTGTACGGAATCAATGATGTTCTTTGCTCCAACAAAATTTGTTCCATTATCGCTGTAGAGATGATGTATGGGTCCTCTTCGACTAATCATCCGCCGCAACGCTTCCATGAATCCATCAGTAGTTAGATCTGACGTCAGTTCAATGTGTACTGCCTTTGTTGCCATGCACACAAACAATGCTATGTAAGCCTTGTGCGACTTAATGCCTCGCATTTGGGAGCAGCGTTTGTTGATTGGGCCTGCGTAATCTATGCCACAATGTGTAAATGGTCTCGAAAACCGAGCTCTTTCTTCTGGGAGCTGTCCCATAAGTTAAGATGATTCTTTGGCTTTGAACCGGAAACATCTGATGCATTGATTTAGTATGGCCTTAACCGTATTTGTTCCTCGGATGATCCCTCCGAATGTGATTTAGATTCATCTTTATTCCACCATGAAGTGTGTCGCTATGTGTCTTTTGTATGATAAGTTTTGTCAGCGGATGTGCTGATGACAAAATCATAGGATGTTTTTGATTGATTGACAAATTAGCGTGATTCAATCGACCTCCCACTCGCAATATTCCATTGGCGTCCATAAATGGGTTAAGTGATGAGATTTTGCTAAATGATTTCCAGTTCTCAGCAAAACCTTGTTGTGCGCCGCGCACTAATGCCCTTTCTGCTTCAAATAGCTCCTTTATAGTCAATTTACCAATAATGAGTGATTGATGTCTCTTGCTTAATTGACAATTGGTTTTGAATCGTAGACAATATGCACTTATTCGTTGAAGTTTTGACAGCGATGAAAATCTAAGATATATGTCGTCTTTGTCTGAAGAGCTGCTGCAATGTGTTGCCATGCAGGCGTGAGATTTTCGGATTTCAGGTATGTCTGGAATTTCTATTAACGATTTATCAATGGGCCAGCTTTGTTTCTCTTCCTTCAGCCATTCTGGACCATGCCACCATGTACAATTTTCAGCTAGAGTATCTCCAAATGCTCCTCTCGATGGAATATCCGCAGGATTCTCCTTTCCGGGTACAAACCTCCATTTGCCATCAAAATGTTCCTGTATATACGAAACCCGGTTTGCAACAAATGTGTTCCATTTCACTGGATGCAGTTTTAACCAGTTTAATACTATGGTCGAATCTGACCATGCATAAATTTGAGTGTATTTCGTATTTGTTTCATTTCTAATGTATTTCATCAGCTTCGTAAGTAATGCTGCTGCGCAAAGTTCTAGTCTTGCCAAAGAAACTTGTTTTATCGGCGCCACCTTTGTCTTGGATGTTATGAGATTAACTGAAGTTGAGCTGCCATCCATAACCTTCAGATACACCACCGCTGCATAGGCTGACTCTGATGCATCTGCAAACCCATGTCACTCCATATGTGAACCCTCTGTTTGTTGTGTCCATCGTTGAATTCTTACTTTTTCTATGGTTGATAATCTTGTCTTGAATTCGTTCCATTCATTTTCGATTTTAATTGGAACCTTCTCAACCCATGTGATTCCAGTGAGCCATAAATTTTGTATATGAATTTTTGCTTTGATAGTGATTGGCGACAACCATCCAAACGGATCAAAGATTTTTCCGGCATCACTCAATATTGCTCGTTTGGTTCCTTTTGTGTTGAATGATTCAAAGTTGACCTTAAATTGAAATTCATCAGTAGTTGGGCACCATTTTAGTCCCAAAATTTTAAACGTTTTGTCATTGGTAAAATCGTGTTCTGGCTCCATTTCGATAAGTTCCTTTGGTAACGATTTTATAAATGCTGAATTATTTGACGTCCATTTTCGTAAGTTGAATCCACCCTGTTGAAGTAGTGGCATTAGTTCTTGTTGAAGATCTCGGCATTCTTGCAGAGAGTTTGCACCTCCTAGACAGTCATCTACATAGAATCCTTCCAGCAATAATTTGCTTGCGCGTGGATATTTATGTTTTTCATCTTCAGCTAGCTTACATAAGGTTTTAATGGCCAAATACGGAGCGGATGATGTGCCGTATGTTACGGTTTTAAGAATGTATTCCTTAATTGGATCCTTGGTACTTTCTCTCCATAAAATGCGTTGTAAATTTTGATCTTCACGATTCACTAAAATCTGACGATACATTTTTTCAATGTCAGCTGTGAAAACGATTTTATACGATCTCCATTTAAGTAGTACTGAAAACAAATCCTTTTGTAGCGTAGGGCCTGTCATCATGATGCTATTTAGTGATTCTCCAGTTGTAGTTTTTGCGGATGCGTCAAATACCAATCTTAGTTTAGTGGTGGTGCTGTCATCTTTTATTACTGCATGATGTGGAAGATAATACGTTTTTTCCGAAGCAACTGCTGATACCTCCTCCATGTGTCCAAGATTAATATATTCTCGAATGAATTTTGTGTATTCATGTCGAAGACTTTGGTTTGTTGTGAATCTTTTTTCTAGTGTAAAAAATCGTTTTAATGCCATTTTCCGTGAGTCGCCTAAGGCCATACGATCTTTTAACAATGGTAGTTTAACGATGTAGCGGCCAGTTTCATCTCGTATGTGCGTCAAATTGTAGTGGTTTTCACACATTTCATCTTCTCTGGATTTAATCTTTGTAATTGGCACTTCTTCCAGTTCCCAAAACTTCTTCAAGTCTTCATCCTCGTTGCACACACTGATAAATGATGTAAGTATGTTTGGGTTTGTCTTCTTCCATGGGTTTGAAGTAGTTAGTACTGGTCCTGATAATATCCAACCAAATCTTGTGTTCTGTGCCATTGGAGTATTCAGTGGTCCTTTAATTAGTCCTTGAGTCAGGAATTGTGGGAAAACATCTGATCCAATGAGTAGTTCAATTTCTTTTGGCTGTTCGAACCATGGGTCTGCTAATTTTAAATATTGAATGTGAGCCCAGTAGTTTGTTGTTATTGGATGTGCTGGCAATCTCGATGTAATAACTGGCATTACGAGAGCTTCAACGTCTAAGTTTACTTTTTCATCGTGAATGGACTGAATGTTAAAACGGCATGCTGCAATGATTTCTGTAGTATGACCACTGATTCCTTTAATCTTTGACTCATAATTGATCATTGGAACCTTTAATTGAGTGGCTAATTTCTTGGTAATGAAGCAAGTTTGAGACCCTTGATCTATTAGTGTTCTTACCAATTTAGTTTTTCCTCCAACACATACGTTGACGATAGCTGTGGCTAATAATACCATCCTATTGCTGTGACAGGTGGTAGCGATTTTAGTGGATGTAGATGCTTCTTCTTTGAATGAAATGAATTCGTTGTTGGAGACGTACTCCTGATCGAAATCACTTTCTTCTTATGACGACATGATCTCGTCGTCAATCGCCACCAGCTTTCTCCAATATTCTTGAATTTGATCAAGTTTAAATGACAAATAGACTGCATTCTGATTTAAGTCTAGGTTTCTCGTTATTCGTCTGAAATTGGTTTTGATTAGGTTCAACCTTTTGAACCTTATTGAATTGTTGAGGTTTTTGCGAAGGTCATCTCCTTCTGTGATTGATGAATTCTCCTTTGGTTGCTGATTTAGGACTAGTCCTGATCCTTGGGATGTGTCTTGTATAGGGGCAATTGGTTGTGCCTTTTGTTGAATCCTTGGTGGTCCTTGTAGTAACTGGTGCGTTGTTTGTGTTTCAAGTTGTGGGATAGTTGTTTGAGATTTGTCTTTGAGTGCTTGACTTTTCTCTCTGAATGTATCCCTGATTTCAAAGTATTTGGTTTGGAATTGTTCAAAATATTTTTTGGAAAAATATTCATGCTGTGGATTACTGTTGCGCTGCTTTTCCAAAAACCCGTTATTGCTCTGGAATTCTGTCCAATACTGCTCCAACTTCTCAAGCTTCTTTTTAAAATACTCTGCTGAGTATCTGGATTCTCCATCTTTCCGAAAGTTGGTCCAAAATCGTTGGACTTCATCGGTAATAAGGGTCTGGTTATATGCGATCTCGTCTATATCACTCATGTTGCTGATCTTCTCCTCTTCTTAGTGGACTGTATTGCTTCTGTGGTCCCTGTAGTGAACTTCGCACGATTTTTCTCAGCTGTTGCACTGGTTAGATCGTCTTTGCAGCTGTGTACTGTTGACTGGCTGCCTAAGTTGCGGAGTTTTGGGACCCAAGTTAACTTTGTTTTAACTAGTAGGTGCGATCCTGCGTTGGATCGAAGGACCATGTAAATCTTACACAGACTTTTTTAACTATATAAACAATTGCCTGATGCAGCCTCACATCAAGGTAAAAGAATGGCTTGGTACAATTGCAGTGATATAATGAATTTTTATTTCTTTCTTATTCTTATTTATACAAAATATTCTTACAAACTACCTACATAACTATGGCAATAAATTTATGATTTCATAATAATTTCATAATAAATAATTGAAATTATCAGGAAATCAAAATACTGCAAATCTGCAGTTATTGCAAATTAATAGGTTACGAGCACAGGTGCACTCGTAACCAAACAAGACCAAAAATAATAATAATAAAAGCACAAAGTGCTTATTGTGCACAAATAGTCTAGCATGACTAAAAGAACCGATGATAATGAATTTAAAGTTATTGTTGATGATGTCAACAGAAATCTTTCCGATCTGCAAATTTAAGAAAGTTTAATGACCTTTTTCTATATTACCAGCTGATTGATGTATAATTTTGTATAAGATATAACACACTGATAAGTGCTTGATTCCGCTAGTAGATTGTTAGCACACGTATTTTACATCAATAATATGCTATTTAATTACCATGCTTAATTTCAATGACGAACTTATTCGTCAAATTTTTGATTTTTTTTTCATTCTGAAGCACTTGTAAGCGGTACTTTGTCCGGCGCAACGATTGTAAGCGGTACTTTTTTGACTTTGTATAATGCTTATTAACTCACATATAAAAGATCAATGACCAATAAATAAGTTTTGTATGTTTTTTTTACATATTCTAAACGCCAAATTAAATATTTCATTACTGTTTGAACGACGAACAAATTGGCCGTTTTTCATTGTCGCGGACTCCCGGAATTTGGTCTTTAAGGCGTATATTGGTCCAAAACTGAATTTAAATTTTCATGTCTGGGCAGAAGCTCTTGTAACTTCTTTGAATCTCCTAGATCGAATTCAGAAAAGAGCCTTAAAAATGATAGGGGGCAGGATTATAAAGGAAACATTTGTGTCACTTGAACACCGCCGAAATGTTTCTTGCCTCTCCTTATTTTATCGTTTTTTTTTATAAAGAGTGCTTTGCCGAAATAGCCAGTTCTAATCCTCCCCTGAAACAATTCAACCGCAACACTCGTACTGCAAGGAATGCCCGTCAGTTGTCCCTTGAGCCCAACTTCGGACAAACAGTTAAGTACAGAGATTCTTTTTTTAGCCGCACTACACGAATGTGGAATGCTTTATCCGGCTCTGTTTTTCCCCTCCATTTTAATCTTAAAGCATTCAAAAGCAATGTGCATCGGTATTTCCTTTCAACTGCTATCCAAATTTCCTAAACGCTCGTACTGTATTAATCATATAGAGGGTATTGATAATCCCTTGAGAGCGAGCAAAAAATAAAACAAAAAATAAAATAATATAAATATTATCATGGAAAACGGCACCTTCCGGATCAATTCCCGCAATCGTTAGTACGACTTCGTTATCTGTTGTCCTCTGGAGTTTAAGACATGGAAGATCGTTTTGATCATTTCTTCTAAATACCTTATTTATTTTAGGAAATATAATTGGATCGGTAGAATTAACGGCCCGAATTCTGTTATCCCAATATAAATAATTAGACAATCTATAATTGTTTCTTTTCAGAACGTCAATGTTTTCGATCGATGACTTCAATGGCTCTATGCAATAGCTCCTAACGTATTAACTCCTAACAAAAAAATATGAAAAAAAACCTAACATTCCCATACAAATTTAGGTGTTATTATAAATGAAGGAACACCTAAATGTTAGGTTTATTTTCATCAAAATTAGGACTTGTTGCATTGTTTATAGTTAGGAGTTATTTCATGATGAAATAACTTCTAAAACCATGAAAATGAAATAAATACTAATTAGGAAATATTGCACTAAAAAAATACGCTTTAAATTGCATTTTATAAGTTGTCATTGAAATAGATGAATACATTATAGTGGGCTGCACAATGGGCGCAGCGGGCGCGACGGACGCGACGGACGCGCCACCAAGCGGCGCAAAGCGACGCCCCCCCCCCCCGGGGACTCCCGAGAAGATATATTTTTTAATCATGTTTTTCATTTCTATATAGGTATATAGGTTTTCCAAAATGACTTAGCAGAAGATGATCAGCCCGAAAGTGATGACGACAACAAACCAAGCACTAGCTCCAAAAGGAAAGATGAAAATGATGATTATGAGAACTTGTGTATTACTATTCTGCACGACCAAATACTCTTTTATTGCCGTGCAAGCATTTAAGACTGTGTTCCGAATGCTTCGCTAATATACATCGATTAGGATCAGTTAATAAAATGCACTGTATGCAGATCCATAGTTCTTCACAACATTAAAGTTTATAATTAATTGCTTTGTACCTACCTTAAATCGTTTGAATTAATTAATTAGGAGATATTACATCCCCAGTTAGGACTTAGCTATTTCATTTATTCGTGTTAGCAATTATTGCACTCATTGTTAGGAACTTCTTCATTAGTACTTATTTCATTAGGAATTAATACGTTAGGAGCTATTGCATAGAGCCGACAGTGGCTCTATGTAATAGCTCCTAACGTATTAACTCCTAACAAAAAAATATGAAAAAAAGCCTAACATTCCCATACAAATTAAGGTGTTTTTACAAATGAAGGAACACCTTAATGTTAGGTTTATTTTCATCAAAATTAGGACTTGTTGCATTGTTTATAGTTAGGAGTTATTTCATGATGAAATAACTCCTAAAACCATGAAAATGAAATAAATACTAATTAGGAAATATTGCACTAAAAAAATACGCTTTAAATTGCATTTTATAAGTTGTCATTGAAATAGATGAATACATTATAGTGGGCTGCACGATGAACGCGACGGGTGCGACGGACGCGCCACCACGCGGCATGACGCGACGCCGCCGTCCGCGACGCCCCTCCCCCCGCGGACTCCCGAGAAGATATATTTTTTAATCATGTTTTTCATTTCTATATAGGTTATTAGGTTTTCCAAAATGACTTAGCAGAAGATGAGCAGCCCAAAAGTGATGACGACAACAAACCAAGCACTAGCTCCAAAAGGAAGGATGAAAATGATGATGATGAGTACTTGTGTATTATCTGCTATTCTGCACGACCAAATACTCTTTTATTGCCGTGCAAGCATTTAAAACTGTGTTCCGAATGCTTCGCTAACATACATCGATTAGGATCAGTTAATCAAATGCCCTGTATGCAGATCCATAGTTCTTCACAACATTAAAGTTTATAATTAATTGCTTTGTACCTACCTTTAATCGTTTGAATTAATTAAATAAAATTCTTTTTCCCACATTAGGAATTCTTTCACCTTTATTTTTAGGAATTAATTCATTTTGAATAAACTCCTAACGTAAGGTTTTATTTCATTTTTAAATTAGGAGATATTACATCCCCAGTTAGGACTTATTTCATTTATTCGTGTTAGCAATTATTGCACTCATTGTTAGGAATTTCTTCATTAGGACTTATTTCATTAGGAATGAATACGTTAGGAGCTATTGCATAGAGCCGACAGTGGCTCTATGCAATAGCTCCTAACGTATTAAATCCTAACAAAAGAGGAGAAATCCACACTTCTCAGTTTTTTAATAAAAAACAGAAAAACATTTTATGTTGAAGGTCAATCTTTGACAGCTACTAATGTCGTTAAACATAAAATAATAACGAATTCTAGTAAACCGATTTGTTCAAAAATATATCGCTATCCTCAAAATCAAGAAAAGGAAATTGAGCGACAAATAAAAGAAATGCTGGCACAGGGAGTTATAAGGCCGAGTAAATCCCCTTATAATTCGCCCTTATGGATTGTTGATAGGAACTAGACAATTCAAATGAGAAAAAGTGGAGAATAGTCATAGACCAGAATTACTTTTTGATAAACTTGGTAGGTCGCAATATTTTACCACTTTGTATTTAGCCATAGGATCTTACCACATTTTCATAGATAAATGCGATATCGAGAAAACGGCATTTTACACCCCTCTGGGTCATTATGAGGAAGTTCGAAATCCTTTCGGGCTCAAGAATGCGCCTGCGACGTTCCAACGCATGTATTAGAGATTATGTCAATAACATATGTGTCATTTATATGGATGACATTTTAGTTTTTTCAACATCCCTGAAAGAACATTACGAAAACCTGAACATGATATTCGCCAGACTGAATGAACATAATTTAAAGATTCAATTGAACAAATGTAAACTTTTGTCCACAAAACGGAGTTTTTAGGTCACGTTATTACCCCAGAAGGCATGAAACCTAATCCTGCTAAAATAGATACCATAAACAATCTAAGCTTACCTGAAACTGAAAAAGAAATTAAATCATTTGTGGGGTTGACAGGATTTTATAGAAAATTCATAAAGAATTACTCTCTTATTGCTTATCCAATAATAAAATTCCTAAAAAAGGATTATAAAATAAATCTTACAGATTCGGATTACATAGATGCATTTCAAAAAATGAAAAGGCTTATAACTACTTTCCCAATTTTAGCGTATCCTGATTTTAATACAAAATTTATCCTCACAACAGATGCAAGCGATGTAGCTCTCGGAGCAGTGTTTTAACAAGACGGAAAACCAGTTTGTTTTGCGAGTCGGTCGCTTAACAATCATGAGAAAAATTATAGTACTTTGAAAAAAGAGCTTCTAGACATCGTTTGGAGTATTAAGTACTTTAGGCCATATTTGTATGGTAGGAAATTCTTGGTGCAAACAGATCATCAACCCTTAAAATGGCTCTGGTCATTAAAAGAACCCAATTCACGCATTATTCGTTGGAAAATAATGTTAGGTGAATATGAATTTGATGTGGACTATTTAAAGGGAAAATAAAATAAAGTGGCAGATTTCCTCAGTAGAATTGAAGATAATAAAACTGGCAATGTATTTGATATAAAATCAATTTTCGAAGCTTCGAGAGAAAGCATTGAAATAGATTCTGTTCATAGTGAACAAGAGAATTTAGGTGACCATTTTATAATAGTTAAAGGGATAGTTAACAAATATAGCACCCGAATTAGAATTGTACAATCTAAAAATATTGAAGAAGAAACTTTATTCAAGAAGTCATCGTGTACTGTAACCCCGATTGGGGCATAGGGCGTCAACAAAACGTCTCCATCCTTCACGGTCAGCAGCAAGGTATTTTAACGGTGATTCTGCTTCTGCTAAGATAGTTGATTTCCATGTTGTTCTTGGTCTTCCAACTCGCCGTGCACCCTGAGGATTTCATTCAGAGGACTGCTTTGCAATCAGTTTCATTGTTTGCTTTCCTCAATGCGTGACCACTCCATTGCCATTTACGTTTTTTTTATGTTGACGTCCAGCCACTCTTGCCTTGTCCTGCGCCACAATTCCTCGTTTGATACAACTTGTGGCCAGCGAATCTTTAGGGTGTGGCGTAAACAGCGATTTACAAAAGCTATCTTCCACGAAAATGAAGTAAAGCGATAATTGAAATTCAATTGACTGCTCAAGGACTATTCGCAGTGTGTTGATATGGTCGACACACGGTCGGCCACTGTGAAAACCAGCTTGATGCCTCTTGAGTGTAGACTTGATTTTATCCCTAATCTGCTCAAGAATGATGGTTGCCATTAGTTTAGATAATTCAAGAAGTATAAAATAATATACATACATAGAAAACAAAGATCTATCAAATGATTACTACTTAAATGAACAATTAGAAGACATAAAAACATTCGGTTTTTGTGTTTGATTTAAATTTGATATTTAAGCATTGCTGAAAAAAACTTACTTAGCATTTTATTTTATAATTCTTCATTTTTTTTATTAAAATTTTTACTTTGTATGTAATTTTTTCCAAATAATTTAATTGGAATTTAATATCAAAAAATAGGTTTCAGGCTTTCAAAATAATCATATCATTTTTAATTAATTCTTTCCATCGTATTTAATATTTTTTAATGAGGTTATTTGCTCCAACTGGAGAAAAAAGAAAGCATGTCTTATAATATCTCACACCAAGTCAAGCAAGTAAAAATCCCGTTTTGTTTCGCTTTATTTACTTCAAATAAAATTTTAGTACAAGCATCTTTGCTTTGTTTGTTTCCGTATAGAAATATAACTCAAAAATTTACACAATTCAATTAATGCTGTGATTCTTCACCTTCATGCTCTGCACATTACTTAGACCACATTTTTAACGTTCTTAAAATACGGTTAGTGCCTTGACAGTTTTACACTTTTTCGATTTTTTGTATTTATTTTGGTACCTTTGCAATAACCTTCGTTCCTATCGGTGAAAGGTTAGAAGAAGGTGACGAAGAAGAGATCGGTTAACATTTCAAAGACGACATCAAACCCTCAGGTGCTGACCAAGTAGTTTCGCTTTTAACAGTCATCAAGCCAATCGGTCCATTATTACTGTTCCAAAGAATCAGCGCAATGAAAAGGACCGATACTGACCACCGTATTTATGTGCAATACAAATAAACTCTATTCTCGTTATCAATGATTGCTGAAATGCACCTGTATAGGAGAAAAAAAGTCAAATTTGTTTGATTTCATCAAACTATCGGTTACATCGGGCTGACATCTGGTCGTATGGCATCAGAATGAAGCTTTCGATTTGATTAACGTACATAATACTGCCCACCTACAAATTTATTTGATTTCAAACGCTGTCATAGCTTTTGATGGATATAACTTCACCAATTTTTCTTTAAATGCCTATTTTATAGTCGTAAGACCAACAGATACGAAGATGTTTCCGAAAACCGAAAAATGAGACTTTTAAGGAAATTGTGCGTACAAACGAGATCAGAGTATTTTTCACACCTTACTAGGAGAGCTAAAAAGTAAATTCGTACGAAAATTAAGCTTGGTTGGACTTTTTTCTAGCCATTTTCCTGCTTTAAACTTAATCAATGTTTGATTTAACTTCAACGTTTAGTTGTGACAGTTTTTTGGCTTTTACTTATTATGGAGCTCTATTATTGGAAAATAATTAAGAGAACAAAAGTTTTTTCCTGCAAGGCACTTTTCAAAATCTAAGAAAAGGCTTATACTTCGTTTGTTCAAGTTTAACTGATTTATGTTTCTCAAAGAATATGTTCTCTTTAGGAACAAAAGCAGTTTGCAGTTGAATAGTTACGCTTTCTAATATTTGATATTTAAGCAGTCAAAATGCTTTTCAATTATTTGGTACATTATTTGTCGAATTATCTTTGAAGATTCAAAGTTAGTTTTATCAGACAGAAAAAATCGAATTTCCAATTTTTTTTGTAAATTATATAAAAAAAAATGTATCTAAAATTTCATCAGTTAAAGAAACCAATGTTTATCTCACCTTAAAGTATGTTTAGCACGTGCCTACAATCTACATGCCTTCTATCCATTCTCTCCATACAACATTATATTATGTTTACAAGGAAAACAAACATAATATATGTTGTTTTTATTATAGCTGCAACTTTTCCCTAATTTTCACAATAGATTTTCATACGGGAAAAAAAATAAATAACAAAACAAATAAAGAAACAATCTTGAAAATACTAAGACACGTACGCTCTGAGGAGTGTCAAAAATAGAACCCACAAAACTATTTTTAAGAATACGAACAAAATATATTAAAACATTGTTTTTTTGTCTTCTTACAGCAGAAAAAATTTTCAAGACAAAATTTAAGAGCAAAAAAGTAACATGTCGGCATCGATCCATGAGACGAGAAAATATAATTTGGTAGGTATTGAAATGAAAAATTCAGTGGAAAGTTGATGAGAATAATTTTATGTATTTTCTGGGGCATATTATTTCATTGGGTATGCGTTTGTTAAAAATATTTTCTTACTTTTTGGCGGTGTGTTTTAAACAGGTGGTAGAATTAAACACCTGAAAACATAATAATACAAAAGTGTGAGTGTGTAAGAAGTTTTTACTTAATTCAATTTTAAAAATTTATTTAATAAGTCTGATAATGATGAAGGAAATGTTGTTTGATCTTTGGATGAAAAAAAACATTTTAATATGTTGTTTGGTAGGAAGACACAGGAAAGTCTTAAACAATAGCAAGCTATTTATTTTCATAAGCCGAGAATTTTATTTTTGATTTATGATTTTGAATGAAAATACAAAGAAATCAAGAGTATAATAATCCACACGAAGTGCTTCGCGATTGATTTTCTTGAGAAACGCCGAAATAATTAAAAAATATTGATTTTTTTAAAGAATTAAATATTAAATGGTTTTGGTAGTGGGATTAACGCTTATTAATTAATGCGGTTTTTCGACACATTTTATCTTTTTAAATAAAACTTGAGGTATGTTACCTGTGAAAATATCTCAAATAAAAGAAGTAAGTTCGAGAAGACACAGTAAAAAATCAAATAAAAATGCAAAATACATTCTTTTCTTAAATTTATCAGATCATCTGAAAGGAACCTTGTCTTCTCAATAAAAATAATAAATTCTCTAAACACATTAATTTCTGCAAGAATATTTAAACAATCCTCCGGCCAAATTTATAGAAGAAATATTTAATTTATTTCCCTTTAACTTACAACTTTTGTACCTCAAAAAGTTTTTATTTGCACTGGTGCATATACATTTTTTAATTGCGGCCTAAATCACTTTATTAACAAAATATATGGTTTCCCTCAAAGGAAAAACAACTTCGAATCAGTATTATCTATCACTAACACAGTTTTATCACTTGTTTTTCCTTTTTTTTTTGAAAATATCACTTGAATAATATAGAACGACTTCATGCATACATAAGGATTTAAAAGATACATCAGTTATTCTGCACTTTGACAGCAAATCATCATCGTTTTTTATTAAAAAAGTACGACTAAATAATTTTTTTCATTATTGCATAAATATTTTTTTCAAATATTTCTAAGTAAAGAATAAAACTGACACTCTTATCACTTTCTAAGATCACATATATGATTATTTATTCCATTTGCTAAAAACTTAATAAATTTCAAAACCATACATTTATATTGATATTCGTTGGCTGGCTCTTAGTTTTCAAAATTATATTCTGCACTGCGCCATTGTGGCAACAAATATTCATCGAACGTAAAAAAAGAGGGGAAAGGAACACGTCACACAAACAACAAGAACAACAAGAACAACAAGAACAACAAGAACAACAAGAACAACAAGAACAACAAGAACAACAAGAACAACAAGAACAACAAGAACAACAAGAACAACAAGAACAACAAGAACAACAAGAACAACAAGAACAACAAGAACAACAAGAAAAGCAAGAACAACAAGAACAACAAGAACAACAAGAGCAACAAGAACAACAAGAATAACAAGAACAACAAGAATAACAAGAACAAAAAGAACAACAAGAACAAACAATTCAGTGGAAAGTTGATGAGAATAATTTTATGTATTTTCTGGGGCATATTATTTCATTGGGTATGCGTTTGTAAAAATTTTTTCTTACTTTTTGGCGGTGTGTTTTAAACAGGTGGTAGAATTAAACACCTGAAAACATAATAATACAAAAGTGTGAGTGTGTAAGAAGTTTTTAATTTAATTCAATTTTAAAAATTTATTTAATAAGTCTGATAATGATGAAGGAAATGTTGTTTGATCTTTGGATGCAAAAAAACATTTTAATATGTTGTTTGGTAGGAAGACACAGGAAAGTCTTAAACAATAGCAAGCTATTTATTTTCATAAGCCGAGAATTTTATTACAAAGAAATCAAGAGTATAATAATCCACACGAAGTGCTTCGCGATTGATTTTCTTGAGAAACGCCGAAATAATTAAAAAAATATTGATTTTTTTAAAGAATTAAATATTAAATGGTTTTGGTAGTGGGATTAACGCTTATTAATTAATGGGGTTTTTCGACACATTTTATCTTTTTAAATAAAACTTGAGGTATGTTACCTGTGAAAATATCTCAAATAAAAGAAGTAAGTTCGAGAAGACACAGTAAAAAATCAAATAAAAATGCAAAATACATTCTTTTCTTAAATTTATCAGATCATCTGAAAGAAACCTTGTCTTCTCAATAAAAATAATAAATTCTCTAAACACATTAATTTCTGCAAGAATATTTAAACAATCCTCCGGCCAAATTTATAGAAGAAATATTTAATTTATTTCCCTTTAACTTACAACTTTTGTACCTCAAAAAGTTTTTATTTGCACTGGTGCATATACATTTTTTAATTGCGGCCTAAATCACTTTATTAACAAAATATATGGTTTCCCTCAAAGGAAAAACAACTTCGAATCAGTATTATCTATCACTAACACAGTTTTATCACTTGTTTTTCCTTTTTTTTTTTGAAAATATCACTTGAATAATATAGAACGATTTCATGCATACATAAGGATTTAAAAGATACATCAGTTATTCTGCACTTTGACAGCAAATCATCATCGTTTTTTATTAAAAAAGTACGACTAAATAATTTTTTTCATTATTGCATAAATATTTTTTTCAAATATTTCTAAGTAAAGAATAAAACTGACACTTTTATCACTTTCTAAGATCACATATATGATTATTTATTCCATTTGCTAAAAACTTAATAAATTTCAAAACCATACATTTATATTGATATTCGTTGGCTGGCTCTTCGTTTTCAAAATTATATTCTGCACTGCGCCATTGTGGCAACAAATATTCATCGAACGTAAAAAAAGAGGGGAAAGGAACACGTCACACAAACAACAAGAACAACAAGAACAACAAGAACAACAAGAACAACAAGAACAACAAGAACAACAAGAACAACAAGAACAACAAGAACAACAAGAACAACAAGAACAACAAGAACAACAAGAACAACAAGAACAACAAGAACAACAAGAACAACAAGAACAACAAGAACAACAAGAACAACAAGAACAACAAGAACAACAAGAACAACAAGAACAACAAGAACAACAAGAACAACAAGAACAACAAGAACAACAAGAACAACAAGAACAACAAGAACAACAAGAACAACAAGAACAACAAGAACAACAAGAACAACAAGAACAACAAGAACAACAAGAACAACAAGAACAACAAGAACAACAAGAACAACAAGAACAACAAGAACAACAAGAACAACAAGAACAACAAGAACAACAAGAACAACAAGAACAACAAGAACAACAAGAACAACAAGAACAACAAGAACAACAAGAACAACAAGAACAACAAGAACAACAAGAACAACAAGAACAACAAGAAAAACAAGAACAACAAGAACAACAAGAACAACAAGAGCAACAAGAACAACAAGAATAACAAGAATAACAACAACAACAACAACAACAACAACAACAACAACAACAACAACAACAACAACAACAACAACAACAACAACAACAACAACAACAACAACAACAACAACAACAACAACAACAACAACAACAACAACAACAACAACAACAACAACAACAACAACAACAACAACAACAACAACAACAACAACAACAACAACAACAACAACAACAACAACAACAACAACAACAACAACAACAACAACAACAACAACAACAACAACAACAACAACAACAACAACAACAACAACAACAACAACAACAACAACAACAACAACAACAACAACAACAACAACAACAACAACAACAACAACAACAACAACAACAACAACAACAACAACAACAACAACAACAACAACAACAACAACAACAACAACAACAACAACAACAACAACAACAACAACAACAACAACAACAACAACAACAACAACAACAACAACAACAACAACAACAACAACAACAACAACAACAACAACAACAACAACAACAACAACAACAACAACAACAACAACAACAACAACAACAACAACAACAACAACAACAACAACAACAACAACAACAACAACAACAACAACAACAACAACAACAACAACAACAACAACAACAACAACAACAACAACAACAACAACAACAACAACAACAACAACAACAACAACAACAACAACAACAACAACAACAACAACAACAACAACAACAACAACAACAACAACAACAACAACAACAACAACAACAACAACAACAACAACAACAACAACAACAACAACAACAACAACAACAACAACAACAACAACAACAACAACAACAACAACAACAACAACAACAACAACAACAACAACAACAACAACAACAACAACAACAACAACAACAACAACAACAACAACAACAACAACAACAACAACAACAACAACAACAACAACAACAACAACAACAACAACAACAACAACAACAACAACAACAACAACAACAACAACAACAACAACAACAACAACAACAACAACAACAACAACAACAACAACAACAACAACAACAACAACAACAACAACAACAACAACAACAACAACAACAACAACAACAACAACAACAACAACAACAACAACAACAACAACAACAACAACAACAACAACAACAACAACAACAACAACAACAACAACAACAACAACAACAACAACAACAACAACAACAACAACAACAACAACAACAACAACAACAACAACAACAACAACAACAACAACAACAACAACAACAACAACAACAACAACAACAACAACAACAACAACAACAACAACAACAACAACAACAACAACAACAACAACAACAACAACAACAACAACAACAACAACAACAACAACAACAACAACAACAACAACAACAACAACAACAACAACAACAACAACAACAACAACAACAACAACAACAACAACAACAACAACAACAACAACAACAACAACAACAACAACAACAACAACAACAACAACAACAACAACAACAACAACAACAACAACAACAACAACAACAACAACAACAACAACAACAACAACAACAACAACAACAACAACAACAACAACAACAACAACAACAACAACAACAACAACAACAACAACAACAACAACAACAACAACAACAACAACAACAACAACAACAACAACAACAACAACAACAACAACAACAACAACAACAACAACAACAACAACAACAACAACAACAACAACAACAACAACAACAACAACAACAACAACAACAACAACAACAACAACAACAACAACAACAACAACAACAACAACAACAACAACAACAACAACAACAACAACAACAACAACAACAACAACAACAACAACAACAACAACAACAACAACAACAACAACAACAACAACAACAACAACAACAACAACAACAACAACAACAACAACAACAACAACAACAACAACAACAACAACAACAACAACAACAACAACAACAACAACAACAACAACAACAACAACAACAACAACAACAACAACAACAACAACAACAACAACAACAACAACAACAACAACAACAACAACAACAACAACAACAACAACAACAACAACAACAACAACAACAACAACAACAACAACAACAACAACAACAACAACAACAACAACAACAACAACAACAACAACAACAACAACAACAACAACAACAACAACAACAACAACAACAACAACAACAACAACAACAACAACAACAACAACAACAACAACAACAACAACAACAACAACAACAACAACAACAACAACAACAACAACAACAACAACAACAACAACAACAACAACAACAACAACAACAACAACAACAACAACAACAACAACAACAACAACAACAACAACAACAACAACAACAACAACAACAACAACAACAACAACAACAACAACAACAACAACAACAACAACAACAACAACAACAACAACAACAACAACAACAACAACAACAACAACAACAACAACAACAACAACAACAACAACAACAACAACAACAACAACAACAACAACAACAACAACAACAACAACAACAACAACAACAACAACAACAACAACAACAACAACAACAACAACAACAACAACAACAACAACAACAACAACAACAACAACAACAACAACAACAACAACAACAACAACAACAACAACAACAACAACAACAACAACAACAACAACAACAACAACAACAACAACAACAACAACAACAACAACAACAACAACAACAACAACAACAACAACAACAACAACAACAACAACAACAACAACAACAACAACAACAACAACAACAACAACAACAACAACAACAACAACAACAACAACAACAACAACAACAACAACAACAACAACAACAACAACAACAACAACAACAACAACAACAACAACAACAACAACAACAACAACAACAACAACAACAACAACAACAACAACAACAACAACAACAACAACAACAACAACAACAACAACAACAACAACAACAACAACAACAACAACAACAACAACAACAACAACAACAACAACAACAACAACAACAACAACAACAACAACAACAACAACAACAACAACAACAACAACAACAACAACAACAACAACAACAACAACAACAACAACAACAACAACAACAACAACAACAACAACAACAACAACAACAACAACAACAACAACAACAACAACAACAACAACAACAACAACAACAACAACAACAACAACAACAACAACAACAACAACAACAACAACAACAACAACAACAACAACAACAACAACAACAACAACAACAACAACAACAACAACAACAACAACAACAACAACAACAACAACAACAACAACAACAACAACAACAACAACAACAACAACAACAACAACAACAACAACAACAACAACAACAACAACAACAACAACAACAACAACAACAACAACAACAACAACAACAACAACAACAACAACAACAACAACAACAACAACAACAACAACAACAACAACAACAACAACAACAACAACAACAACAACAACAACAACAACAACAACAACAACAACAACAACAACAACAACAACAACAACAACAACAACAACAACAACAACAACAACAACAACAACAACAACAACAACAACAACAACAACAACAACAACAACAACAACAACAACAACAACAACAACAACAACAACAACAACAACAACAACAACAACAACAACAACAACAACAACAACAACAACAACAACAACAACAACAACAACAACAACAACAACAACAACAACAACAACAACAACAACAACAACAACAACAACAACAACAACAACAACAACAACAACAACAACAACAACAACAACAACAACAACAACAACAACAACAACAACAACAACAACAACAACAACAACAACAACAACAACAACAACAACAACAACAACAACAACAACAACAACAACAACAACAACAACAACAACAACAACAACAACAACAACAACAACAACAACAACAACAACAACAACAACAACAACAACAACAACAACAACAACAACAACAACAACAACAACAACAACAACAACAACAACAACAACAACAACAACAACAACAACAACAACAACAACAACAACAACAACAACAACAACAACAACAACAACAACAACAACAACAACAACAACAACAACAACAACAACAACAACAACAACAACAACAACAACAACAACAACAACAACAACAACAACAACAACAACAACAACAACAACAACAACAACAACAACAACAACAACAACAACAACAACAACAACAACAACAACAACAACAACAACAACAACAACAACAACAACAACAACAACAACAACAACAACAACAACAACAACAACAACAACAACAACAACAACAACAACAACAACAACAACAACAACAACAACAACAACAACAACAACAACAACAACAACAACAACAACAACAACAACAACAACAACAACAACAAC